>JBAMBS010001734.1:0-15672 GCA_037044455.1 Zygothrica quintamaculata
CTTTCCTAATGAAAGTTGCAACAAAATAAACACTTTAATTATAAACTATAAAAATTGCATTGCTGTCAGGTTCAATAACACTAACTAATTTTTTTTTTTAGGTTTTTTTTTTCTGGCATGCAATACTATTAAATATTTAAATATATCAATTTTTTAATATATTTTACTGAAATCAGTTGACGGAATTTCAGAATTTCAAATACAAAACCTGAAAACCCACACAGAGCTAAACAGACAACGGCATAGGACAGCTTAATTACTATATAGATATAAAGATATGTATGTATATATAATAGATAATGATTTATTCTTAAATTGTAGCAGTTTTATTGCCCAGATACAACTACAAGTTATTAAATATTCAAAACCTATGAATACACAATCATTGATATAAATATATTGAAATAATTATTAAAACTTTTATCAGGACATTACCTATATGAAAAGTTGTTCATATACCTATATGGAAAATGTATTTAGTAATATTTTATTTATTGTTTTATATTGTAACTCAATTAGTGTTTCCCTTGAGTATTATACTATTATTATCACATAAGCTTTGTATAAATGACAGTATACGATGTGATAATTAGTTACAAAATTGATATTTTCTACAAGGATGTAGCTAAAGGAAAGTTTTTACATAGAAAGTTCTTCGAAATGTATAACATATATATAGGTACCATGCAGAAAAGTGCTCCTGACTTATAGAAGTTCTTTACCCAAGTTAACACACGCATAAACTAACACACACACACACACACACAAGTGGGAAGCGGAAAATAGAATAGGTTTTAGTGGGAGCAAGTGCCGCACTTCTGCTATCAATCCTTTCCCCTCTATACAAAAATTGTGTCCATTGTTTGTTTATCATCAAACTGCAACTAGTCCCCCTTTGTGCATACTACGCTCCTCAGTCCAAAACAGGAAGCTTGATTTGGCTGAAGCCAGTTAAGTCTTCTAGCAACTGTTGTAATAGTTTTGTTAACTTTCAATCAATACTACTACTATGAAAAGTCGTTGTTGCTGCTGTCTCCACTCAATCAAAATTTGTTTGCAAATATTCTCCAGTTACCACTTAAATATTTGTTAACATCTATAATAGTAATGGGCGTGCACTGAAATTGCTTAACTCTTCAACTGTTCAACTGTTAAACTGAAGCTAACTTTAGCGTTTGATATAAAACTTGTGTGATTCGAGAAATTTCTAA
This sequence comes from Zygothrica quintamaculata, assembly GCA_037044455.1. NCBI lineage: Eukaryota > Metazoa > Arthropoda > Insecta > Diptera > Drosophilidae > Zygothrica > Zygothrica quintamaculata. The sequence continues at coordinate 1,212 of JBAMBS010001734.1, forward strand.
ACATTCAAAAAACACCAAATAAATTTTAGATGAAAAAAAAACCAAAAAAAAAAAGAAAAAAAATTTAAACTAAAGACAAAATAAATGTTGATAAATGTTGAAGCTTGCATACGAAATTGAAGGTGATTGGGTTTTTATTTAATATCTTTTATAAGAAACAAAAACAAAAAAACAGTCAAAATACATCGAAAAACTGTAAAAATAAAAACAAGATAACCAACAATAAACACAAAAGTATTTGCCTCTAACAAATTGCGTTGATTTGTTACAAACAATTAGAATAACAAACAATAAAAGCAACAACAACATTTTTGTATCAAATTGTTTATTTAGATAGTCAATAACACTCAAAAGCTGACAAGTTTCTTTTATCATTACATCTATCGATATCTATGTAAATATATATACATATATATATATATATATATATATACATATATATGGCTATGTCGCATTACCAAATAGTTATCCAGATGCTGATACAACCAGCTGTAGGCCGCACGCGTCGTATGAGTAATGTGACTGAGCCGCCTTTACGATCGAACTTAAAGGCGTATGGTATTTCCCCAAAATGCGATACGTCGCAAAACGCAAAACGCTTCAGCAAACTGGTTTGCAGCATCTTTTTGGTTGTTTTTGTTTTCTTTTTGGCGAACAGCTTGACTTAGATCAACAGAAGAGACGATAGCGTCAGGAGCATCAACAGCAAAATTAGAGATAGCAGCAACAGCAATTATAGTAGAAGTAGCACCAGCAGCAGCAGCAGCAACAGCAACAGCAGCAGTTGTGGACCGGCTTAAACCATAACAACAGCTGAGCAAACTAGTCTTAACGTCACGTAACGTAACGTAACACCACTTTTCTCAATTGCATTTCGGACGATTTCGATTGTACATGTTTATGCTCAGTGCTATGGCCTTTGGTTTTAGTATCGTTAGTTGCTACCGCCTCACCTTCATTAACACACAGATTTGGCTATATATATATGCAATTTAGATATATAGGAAAGTTTTTTATGTTAGTTAAATACGGCGAAATAGTCGTAAGCGTTTCTTTCAAAAGTCAAGAACAACACGAATATCGCACATTTTTCACCATCGCGTTTATTTACAAAACAAATTATAAGCGAAAAACAAAAAACCGAAAAACTAAAAACGAAAAGTGCAAAAGAAACTGAAGAACTGCTCAATAACTCAGCTAAGCAGATTAGGCATAGAATACTACCATATCATATATACATAGACATATGACTATATAAACCATTGAATGCAATTAGTTGATCTTTGTATTGGTAGATGTTTTGTGCGGATCTACTTCCTTATTAAATGTTCGCCAAAAATTATCATCATATAAGTAAAATAAACACTATACTGTATACATATAAAAAAAGTCAATGTGTATATAATACATATAATAAAAACTTATTTGATTGGGTTTTGTTTACTTTTATATAGAAATATGCGTAGGGGGAAGACTCAAGTGAATCAAAAATTGATTTAAAATCCAAAAACTAAAAATAAATATTTATAAATATTTTTATTTAAATATATATATGTTTATATACATGTATATAAAGTAATAAATTTCATTCTATATATGGATCAGCAGCAATTTATTTTAAACAATACTTCTATTGAAACGATTGAAAATGTGCATATAAAAGTTTAAATTAACTTGAAAGAAGCGGTTCAAATATTTAAATAATTATTAGCTTATATTTTTTATTATTTTAATTCAGTTTTACCAAAACTTTATCAGTATCTTTTTTAATTGTTTCGACAGTTTTCTTACTTTCTTATTTATATAGTTTTTAATTAATTAAAGTCATCTTACATAAAGTAATAGACTACGTATAATAATATATAAAAACTGATCTATTAAATTCAGATATAGAAATATTTATAATTTAGTTTAATTGAATGTGTTGAACTCTGACATTGTCTAAGGCTCTAAACAACTCAAAACTGGTTATTGACCTATTAAATTATTAATTATAAAATTAATCTGATTATTATATTCTTAAATAAATACAAATTGATAACATACATAAATATACATATATTATTATATATATGTTTATGAATTTGACAGTTAAACACCTAAAAATAATTAAAATCCAATAAGATAGATCCTGAGAGTAACTGCTTTTTTTTTATAATAATAACCTATATAAACTTCATAGCATTGATCACATCACGTTGTGGTCATTATGGTGCTATGTTGCAAGAGCACTTGCAACAACAAGTGGGCGTACGCTTTTACCTCTTGTAACCTCTCATTTTTTTGTGTTTTTGGGCAATTTTCTTGTAAAAGAAAATAAGATAAAAGTCATTAAAATAAAGTTTGCCAAAGTTGCTGCAACAACTGTCAGTAAATGTTGCAATCATGTCATACGTTATAAGTGCGACTGCAAATTCCATAATCAATCTGCCGCCGGGTCTGTGTACAAGTTGTCAACATGCCAAAATAGCTTTGATAGCAACTCTTCTGGCCTGGGTAAATCCCCCTTCTGTTTAACCTACTGCCACTATTGGTACTGCTATGAGTGAGTGCTCTGAGTACACAAAGTTGCTAAATCATTGAGAGTAAACAAAAAGCGTCATATAGTCATAAACGTAATGATTCATAGATTCCTATCCATATGGATAAGTACTTGTCTTTATATGTATATATATATATATATATATATATATAGAGGTCCAAAAGTGAACAGCTGTTTTGATTTTTGTTAGTCGAATGTCGTTCTGTCAATAAAGATAGATAGAAATTTAATTGTTGTAAATATTGAGTAAATGAAAGCACTTCAAACAAGCAAAAGAGCTTTGAAGTCTTGAAAACATTTTCAACTGACATCACTACAAAAAAATATATATGTATATATTTTATTTGTGATCAGGTTCTAATCTAGATCTATGTTTAACTAATGCTGTCAAAAAATTAACAAAATGTATCTGCTCTATAGACTGGCAAACTTTAACCCAGACTATAATCTTAATTGAGAATCTATATACATAAAATATTTAAATTTTCTCTATAACAAAAGGCTTAAATAATCGCAGGCGCCTAAGATTTTTTGCTCGTATTCTGCATAATGTATAAATTATGTTATAGCGACAGGTGCTGTTGCTCTTTAAACAAGCTCAAATTGATCAAAATTTCAATTGGAAAACGAAAGACTTAGGCAACAAACTTGTCACAAAATATTTTGTTATTGTTTTGTCTGGTCAACTGTTGTTCATGATGTTGTTGTGTGTGTGTCTGAGTTGCTTACCAAATTAGTGGCGCATTCCCACGAGCTCTTCTTTTAGAGTTCTTCTATGTGGGTGGTAAGACATGGTGGCACCGAACGACGAACGTGCTTCACATAGCAAAAATCCTTTAAAGAAAATATTTTTGTGCGGCTAACAAACAAAGCAATTAAACAAAAACAAACGCCAAACGCCAAAACATAATTTGCATTTGCAGTGCTATTTTTGTATTATTTATATATATATTTGGCGACTTTCAATTAGAAAAAAACAACAGTATGAAGAAGAAGAAGAAAAAGAAGACACAAAAAATCAAGATTTCATATTTAAATATAGACAATCGTTCTTTGTTCATAACTTTGTCGTTTGCACCTAACCACTAAATTTATAAAACTCGAAGTGCATACAAAACGTTAGATTAAAAACCGTTTGCAAATGATTAAGCAGTTAAATCTTCTACAATATAACGTATATTTTATACCCTATACCTATATCGGTTACAAGAAAAATCACATAGTTTTAACAAAGTCTTACTTATATATATATATAAACATAGTAGACTTCTATATGTTAAGAGAAAGCTATAGCTATATTATACACATAACATACATTTTGCTTTATATCTATAACATGCTTAATGCGTACTAAGTTATACCCTACTGAAGGGTATGTAAAGCAATTAATATTTGCTTAGCTTTGAAATGAAAGTGGCCGAGGGTACATCGGACCCTTGACAAAATATTGTCATTTAGTTTGGCTTTGACTTTGAATCGATAACATCACTTAACTGTGTGTGTATTTATGTGTGTGTGTTTGTTTGTTTCTTCATTTAAGAGTAACAAAAAAAATTATAACAAGTTAATTGTAAAAAAATTAAAAGAAATTATTATAATGACTGTAGTACGTCGACGTTTGCGGCGTCAGTCGCTAAAGGATTTCCTTGGTGCACTCTATGCCCAGCGACGTTTCTCATTGGAGAAGCTGCGCCACTTCCAGCAGTTACACAATCGCCGGCAATTGATGTGTAAGTGCATATTTATACAAGCAAATTATCAGCTAATAACTGTAATTAGCAAAACAGTAGCCCTATATACTTACTAACATTAGTATTGGCAATCGTTAGTTACCACAGGGCAGTTCCATAGTCCATAGTTGCTAGTGATATTGAAAAATAAAATAAATTACTTCTATTTACACTCAGTTCAATTATTTATAATTGAAGATTATACGAAATGCTGACCCTGAATTAAATACTATAAATATGTATCTTGTTTGTGTCCGATAGATTACCTCCCAGTATAAAATTATGTTAATCATAATGACATGTAAATCATTATGTCTGAACACGACAGTATCTCGACAATCTTCAGACAACTTGAGACACCAACGGATTACCTTTAATTCGATTAACTGTCGCTCAGCCGAGTTCCTCGTGCATAAATCGAGTCGCACGCTGCGTATGAGTAATTTACAATGACATTATAATAATTCTATGAACTTTGTTAGTCAAGATTCTATACAGCTCATACTACCGGCAAGTCATAGTTTATATACGTCTTAATATATAATATATAAATATATAAATACTTATGTATATAAATATACATATACCTATGCGTGCATATAAATATATTCATTAAAGATGAAAACAACAGGCACAAAAGACACAACAGCTGTGCACAGTGTCAACGGCAGTTATATCTTGTATGACTGTTGCACAGTGGTCACTCCACGACACTACTTCAACTTGTTATTGTACTCTTTTTTCAATGGACTACATAAGAGTGTATATACGCCTTAAAATTCAATATAATAAGGCAATATTAAATTAAAAGGTTTAGTAGGAAATCTCTTTAGCTTTATTTAGGTGTTAACTTTAAGGAGTAAGAGCTAGTCGTATACTTGTATCCATATTATCTACACCTACTACCTGTTTTTCCCGTTGTCAAGTTGCATTTGGTCAAGAACTTGTCATTTGCCACTTTCAAAGTAAATATGCAAAAAAGAAATACAGCAACAACAACATGAATGCTTTGTCTGAGCGATGCGTGGCAGAAACACGTGCAATAAAAAAGAGCAAAAAATAAGATAAAAAAAGAACAAAAATCATCAGATAATTGGGTACCATCTGCCCAGATCAAAGACCGGTTTCTAATTATCAACACCCAGAGATCAACATTTATATAAACATATATATATACCGTATACGGCTATGCTTTATGGTTAACTCGATCTAGTGTGTGTGTGTGTGTGTTTGTGTGTGTGTTAAATTAAATACTTTTGCTTTTCTACGCTTACACATACAACATAGATATATAGTATACATAATATTGTGAATCTTGCTAAGAAAAGTCGATGGGTGAGTCCCATTCGAACAGCGCTTTGACTTGTTTCATTCTATTTAAATGCAAACTAAGGAGTTGATTGGAGATTGGTTAAAGATCATAACGCAAAAGTTTTAGTTAAGGTTTTAGTACAAGTAAAAAAATGCTAGAGATTGATAACTAGAATAAAGAATTCTTCAAACAAACGATTATCTCATTGTTTACTATATATAATTGGTATTATCTTGATCTAGTAAATTTATTACAGCACTTAGAGAACCAATTAAATATTAGTTAACTTTGTGCTGTAATCGATCGTTTAAAATCGGTCTATGACGGAACTTAAATATATTCATAAATTGTAATACAATTTGTTCTTGATAGAATTTAACCGCAGTAGTGTATATCAGATTCGTTGTGACCTTAGTATTCGATTATCTCGTGATAGTCATAGTGACATTGAACTTGTTCTCAGTTTGCCTTCTTCTGTCTTCTGTCTTCTGTGTTCTGTCTTCGGTCTGCAGTTTATGGTCTTCTGTCTTCAAATCCTGTTGCTTGTAACCAGTTTTCTGGGGGATTTTCCTTTCAATACCAGCAACTGCAACAACTTTGATTGGCATTCTTGCAACTTGCAATATTTGTAACCCTTTTTTTTAACTACTGAACATTTTCTGAACGAGTCTTTTGATGCGCAGTACTATGGACTATGGAACTGCCCTGTGGTAACTAACGATTGCCAATACTAATGTTAGTAAGTATATAGGGCTACTGTTTTGCTAATTACAGTTATTAGCTGATAATTTGCTTGTATAAATATGCACTTACACATCAATTGCCGGCGATTGTGTAACTGCTGGAAGTGGCGCAGCTTCTCCAATGAGAAACGTCGCTGGGCATAGAGTGCACCAAGGAAATCCTTTAGCGACTGACGCCGCAAACGTCGACGTACTACAGTCATTATAATAATTTCTTTTAATTTTTTTACAATTAACTTGTTATAATTTTTTTTGTTACTCTTAAATGAAGAAACAAACAAACACACACACATAAATACACACACAGTTAAGTGATGTTATCGATTCAAAGTCAAAGCCAAACTAAATGACAATATTTTGTCAAGGGTCCGATGTACCCTCGGCCACTTTCATTTCAAAGCTAAGCAAATATTAATTGCTTTACATACCCTTCAGTAGGGTATAACTTAGTACGCATTAAGCATGTTATAGATATAAAGCAAAATGTATGTTATGTGTATAATATAGCTATAGCTTTCTCTTAACATATAGAAGTCTACTATGTTTATATATATATAAGTAAGACTTTGTTAAAACTATGTGATTTTTCTTGTAACCGATATAGGTATAGGGTATAAAATATACGTTATATTGTAGAAGATTTAACTGCTTAATCATTTGCAAACGGTTTTTAATCTAACGTTTTGTATGCACTTCGAGTTTTATAAATTTAGTGGTTAGGTGCAAACGACAAAGTTATGAACAAAGAACGATTGTCTATATTTAAATATGAAATCTTGATTTTTTGTGTCTTCTTTTTCTTCTTCTTCTTCATACTGTTGTTTTTTTCTAATTGAAAGTCGCCAAATATATATATAAATAATACAAAAATAGCACTGCAAATGCAAATTATGTTTTGGCGTTTGGCGTTTGTTTTTGTTTAATTGCTTTGTTTGTTAGCCGCACAAAAATATTTTCTTTAAAGGATTTTTGCTATGTGAAGCACGTTCGTCGTTCGGTGCCACCATGTCTTACCACCCACATAGAAGAACTCTAAAAGAAGAGCTCGTGGGAATGCGCCACTAATTTGGTAAGCAACTCAGACACACACACAACAACATCATGAACAACAGTTGACCAGACAAAACAATAACAAAATATTTTGTGACAAGTTTGTTGCCTAAGTCTTTCGTTTTCCAATTGAAATTTTGATCAATTTGAGCTTGTTTAAAGAGCAACAGCACCTGTCGCTATAACATAATTTATACATTATGCAGAATACGAGCAAAAAATCTTAGGCGCCTGCGATTATTTAAGCCTTTTGTTATAGAGAAAATTTAAATATTTTATGTATATAGATTCTCAATTAAGATTATAGTCTGGGTTAAAGTTTGCCAGTCTATAGAGCAGATACATTTTGTTAATTTTTTGACAGCATTAGTTAAACATAGATCTAGATTAGAACCTGATCACAAATAAAATATATACATATATATTTTTTTGTAGTGATGTCAGTTGAAAATGTTTTCAAGACTTCAAAGCTCTTTTGCTTGTTTGAAGTGCTTTCATTTACTCAATATTTACAACAATTAAATTTCTATCTATCTTTATTGACAGAACGACATTCGACTAACAAAAATCAAAACAGCTGTTCACTTTTGGACCTCTATATATATATATATATATATATATATAACATATATAAAGACAAGTACTTATCCATATGGATAGGAATCTATGAATCATTACGTTTATGACTATATGACGCTTTTTGTTTACTCTCAATGATTTAGCAACTTTGTGTACTCAGAGCACTCACTCATAGCAGTACCAATAGTGGCAGTAGGTTAAACAGAAGGGGGATTTACCCAGGCCAGAAGAGTTGCTATCAAAGCTATTTTGGCATGTTGACAACTGTAGACAGACCCGGCGGCAGATTGATTATGGAATTTGCAGTCGCACTTATACGTATGAGATGATTGCAACATTTACTGACAGTTGTTGCAGCAACTTTGGCAAACTTTATTTTAATGACTTTTATCTTATTTTCTTTTACAAGAAAATTGCCCAAAAACACAAAAAAATGAGAGGTTACAAGAGGTAAAAGCGTACGCCCACTTGTTGTTTCAAGTGCTCTTGCAACATAGCACCATAATGACCACAACGTGATGTGATCAATGCTATGAAGTTTATATAGGTTATTATTATAAAAAAAAAGCAGTTACTCTCAGGATCTATCTTATTGGATTTTAATTATTTTTAGGTGTTTAACTGTTGAAAGCTGATATTTATCGAAGATTTGAATAACATTTGAAGCTAATTATTTATTAATTAAGTACGTAAATTATTTTGAATAATACTTTTTGTGGTGTTTTTATTTTTTGGATGTGTCTATATTATTTTTTTTAATTTTATAAGAATTTGAGCGTATAAAGTTCCATTGATGAAGTTAACTAGAATATTTTGTACACACAGATAAATATAATATATGCCTTAAACTTGTTTTAGCACTTAACTCAGCTGACTTACAATAACCAAAATCTCCTGGCCAAGACATTGTTAAAGCTTTAAGCCAAATGTGATGCGACATCTTATATAGAATGCCAGCGATTTACCTTCTATTTTGATATCACCAATGAACCGCTTTTTTGCATAAATAACACGCGAAAAAAAATACTTTGTATGTATATACGAATATATATAGATATAGATATATAGAATTTAAATCCTGTTTGACCATGAGAAGACACTTTTATTGTAATTATTTATCATCGATTTATACTACACCTCGGGCCACCTTTTTGTTTGGGAGTAATTAATTCGAGCAGTTTGCGAAACTTGTTCGCAACTTCGATTAAGTCTATCTATCTTTATATATAGAAATATACATATATATGTCTACATATATACAATAAGACATAACTGTGAAACAATAGATTCTCCAATTTATATATATATATAAACATAATTTGAACAAGTCAAGTTCTATCTTTCCTATTTATTGTTTAGTTTTCAAAATACAAATTAAAATTCAAATTCAAATGCTATTTAGAAGATCTGAAAACTTTGTTAATATTTCACTTAACTTGATTTAATGATATTAAACTTAATATTTATTTGTTCTATACATAGATATTTACATAGCAAATAATATATCAATATCAAAAAGATTCTAAGCTATTTGCCAACTTTTTGTGGTGTTAAGATTCAAAACAAGTTTCTTATTTGAATTAATTTATAAGTTAATAATTGATTTATTATTATATACGTAGAAAATATAAATTATAAACACATATAAAGTATACATAAAAATATGTATATATATATATTGTTTATGAATTTGTATTTATTTAAGAATATAATAATCAGATTAATTTTATAATTAATAATTTAATAGGTCAATAACCAGTTTTGAGTTGTTTAGAGCCTTAGACAATGTCAGAGTTCAACACATTCAATTAAACTAAATTATAAATATTTCTATATCTGAATTTAATAGATCAGTTTTTATATATTATTATACGTAGTCTATTACTTTATGTAAGATGACTTTAATTAATTAAAAACTATATAAATAAGAAAGTAAGAAAACTGTCGAAACAATTAAAAAAGATACTGATAAAGTTTTGGTAAAACTGAATTAAAATAATAAAAAATATAAGCTAATAATTATTTAAATATTTGAACCGCTTCTTTCAAGTTAATTTAAACTTTTATATGCACATTTTCAATCGTTTCAATAGAAGTATTGTTTAAAATAAATTGCTGCTGATCCATATATAGAATGAAATTTATTACTTTATATACATGTATATAAACATATATATATTTAAATAAAAATATTTATAAATATTTATTTTTAGTTTTTGGATTTTAAATCAATTTTTGATTCACTTGAGTCTTCCCCCTACGCATATTTCTATATAAAAGTAAACAAAACCCAATCAAATAAGTTTTTATTATATGTATTATATACACATTGACTTTTTTTATATGTATACAGTATAGTGTTTATTTTACTTATATGATGATAATTTTTGGCGAACATTTAATAAGGAAGTAGATCCGCACAAAACATCTACCAATACAAAGATCAACTAATTGCATTCAATGGTTTATATAGTCATATGTCTATGTATATATGATATGGTAGTATTCTATGCCTAATCTGCTTAGCTGAGTTATTGAGCAGTTCTTCAGTTTCTTTTGCACTTTTCGTTTTTAGTTTTTCGGTTTTTTGTTTTTCGCTTATAATTTGTTTTGTAAATAAACGCGATGGTGAAAAATGTGCGATATTCGTGTTGTTCTTGACTTTTGAAAGAAACGCTTACGACTATTTCGCCGTATTTAACTAACATAAAAAACTTTCCTATATATCTAAATTGCATATATATATAGCCAAATCTGTGTGTTAATGAAGGTGAGGCGGTAGCAACTAACGATACTAAAACCAAAGGCCATAGCACTGAGCATAAACATGTACAATCGAAATCGTCCGAAATGCAATTGAGAAAAGTCGCGCGAACGCGTTTATTGTCGCGTTTGAAACGCTAGACGCTAGGCAACATAATACAAGTTTAAATAGTTGTATTTAACTTCTAGGCTTACAATTATGGTCAACATAACAAGTCAAGTTCAGGGTTAACAGGGTTATCTAACAAATCGCGCACAAATTCGCATTGCGTTTTTTGGGCGCGTTTCGGGCGCGTTTATTATCTTAAAATCTTGTTTTCCTATTGACATATCGATTTAAGATGTCTTCAAACCTAACTATGTCAGTGTCAAAGAGTTGGTTAAAAAAAACCTAACAAAAAAAATTAACATTAAGTGCTATGCTAAGCAGTGTTTCGACTTGCGTTTGGTTGTTCCGCGTAGCAATTTGGTAGCGTTTAAAAACGCTGCCGCAAATAAAACACACGTAAAAAATTTGTATAATTAATTCAGACCGCAAAATAAAGCGACAAAAAAGGCTCACAAAAGATGCGTTTCTTGTATTCAATAATTGATCAAAGATTAATGAATCTTTAATATTCGAAGTTTCTAGATGTTCCAAACTAGCACAAAACAGTTAACACAATATACTAAACACTCAACACTCAACAGAAAACACAACATTTTAACAAATTTATGTTTTAACTTACGTGTAGGAGAACGTGCATTGCGTTTACTTGGATGCCGCTCATCAAAGAAGCTGCCAAGTATATCCATGGACTTCATGGAACGATTTGCCTTGAGACTTTTGCGACGCTGGACACGCTGTAGTGCCGCCAATGCTGTTGAGGCAACAACAGGATCTGTATCTGGCAAGGATGTGGTTGTGTTTACATTTGCAGAAGGAGTTGCGGCTGCTACTGCCATTTGATTTGGCTGATTGGTATTCAGACCCGCCTCCTCATCGCTAATACAAACAGCACTATAACGACGCGCGAACATTTTGCCAAAGTCCTTCATAGTGACAATGTCTTATGAATGCATATAAAAAATCTGGTAAATTCCACAATTTGTATCTTTTTAGTTACAATTGTGTCTGAACACACTTTTTGTTTGTTTATATTGTTTTGATTCTAGCTGTTGGCACTTAAAAACTTTAATTTGTTTTTGCTGCAACAGCTCCTTGTTTTAAAATAATAATATATAAATTTCACTTATATATAGAGAGCTGTACATATATATTTTGTTTATGCTTTAACTTTTGTGTCTTAATTCTGTATCTTAGTATCTTTCTAAATATATCTATCTGGATTGGCCTAAGCGCGTTTTGCGTCCGTTCGCTGGCGTTGCTCGCTTATGAATGAAAACCCGGACGTGCGACAGTCATACTAGGTAAAGTTACGGCTTTGAATTTGTTTTCTTCTTTTTTCTCCTCAGCGTGTGTGTGTGTGCTGTGTTCGAGCCTAATAAGAGCGTTTACCTGTTCCGTCAACTACGACGTCTTGCTCCCTCTCTCTTTCTCGCTCTCTTTAAAACCTTGCGTGTTCTCACTTCCCGCTGGTGTTACGTTACGTTACGTGACGTTAAGACTAGTTTGCTCAGCTGTTGTTATGGTTTAAGCCGGTCCACAACTGCTGCTGTTGCTGTTGCTGCTGCTGCTGCTGGTGCTACTTCTACTATAATTGCTGTTGCTGCTATCTCTAATTTTGCTGTTGATGCTCCTGACGCTATCGTCTCTTCTGTTGATCTAAGTCAAGCTGTTCGCCAAAAAGAAAACAAAAACAACCAAAAAGATGCTGCAAACCAGTTTGCTGAAGCGTTTTGCGTTTTGCGACGTATCGCATTTTGGGGAAATACCATACGCCTTTAAGTTCGATCGTAAAGGCGGCTCAGTCACATTACTCATACGACGCGTGCGGCCTACAGCTGGTTGTATCAGCATCTGGATAACTATTTGGTAATGCGACATAGCCATATATATGTATATTTATATATATATATATGTATATATATTTACATAGATATCGATAGATGTAATGATAAAAGAAACTTGTCAGCTTTTGAGTGTTATTGACTATGTAAATAAACAATTTGATACAAAAATGTTGTTGTTGCTTTTATTGTTTGTTATTCTAATTGTTTGTAACAAATCAACGCAATTTGTTAGAGCCAAATACTTTTGTGTTTATTGTTGGTTATCTTGTTTTTATTTTTACAGTTTTTCGATGTATTTTGACTGTTTTTTTTGTTTTTGTTTCTTATAAAAGATATTAAATAAAAACCCAATCACCTTCAATTTCGTATGCAAGCTTCAACATTTATCAACATTTATTTTGTCTTTAGTTTAAATTTTTTTTCTTTTTTTTTTTGGTTTTTTTTTCATCTAAAATTTATTTGGTGTTTTTTGAATGTTTAGAAATTTCTCGAATCACACAAGTTTTATATCAAACGCTAAAGTTAGCTTCAGTTTAACAGTTGAACAGTTGAAGAGTTAAGCAATTTCAGTGCACGCCCATTACTATTATAGATGTTAACAAATATTTAAGTGGTAACTGGAGAATATTTGCAAACAAATTTTGATTGAGTGGAGACAGCAGCAACAACGACTTTTCATAGTAGTAGTATTGATTGAAAGTTAACAACACTATTACAACAGTTGCTAGAAGACTTAACTGGCTTCAGCCAAATCAAGCTTCCTGTTTTGGACTGAGGAGCATAGTATGCACAAAGGGGGACAAGTTGCAGTTTGATGATAAACAAACAATGAACACAATTTTTGTATAGGGGGGAAAGGATTGAAAGCAGAAGTGCGGCACTTGCTCCCACTAAAACCTATTCTATTTTTCACTTCCCACCAACGGTGTGTGTGTGTGTGTTAGTTTATGTGTGTATTAACTTGGGTAAAGAACTTCTATAAGCCGGGAGCACTTTTCTGCATGGTACCTACATATATGTTATACATTTCGAAGAACTTTCTATGTAAAAACTTTCCATTAGCTACATCCTTGTAGAAAAAATCAATTTTATAACTAATTATCACATCGTATACTGTCATTTATACAAAGCTTATGTGATAATAATAGTATAATACTCAAGGGAAACACTAATTGAGTTACAATATAAAACAATAAATAAAATATTACTAAATACATTTTCCATATAGGTATATGAACAACTTTTCATATAGGTAATGTCCTGATAAAAGTTTTAATAATTATTTCAATATATTTATATCAATGATTGTGTATTCATAGGTTTTGAATATTTAATAACTTGTAGTTGTATCTGGGCAATAAAACTGCTACAATTTAAGAATAAATCATTATCTATTATATATACATACATATCTTTATATCTATATAGTAATTAAGCTGTCCTATGCCGTTGTCTGTTTAGCTCTGTGTGGGTTTTCAGGTTTTGTATTTGAAATTCTGAAATTCCGTCAACTGATTTCAGTAAAATATATTAAAAAATTGATATATTTAAATATTTAATAGTATTGCATGCCAGAAAAAAAAAACTAAAAAAAAAAATTAGTTAGTGTTATTGAACCTGACAGCAATGCAATTTTTATAGTTTATAATTAAAGTGTTTATTTTGTTGCAACTTTCATTAGGAAAGGAAAACAAAACAAACTTATATTAAAAGCAAATTTTAAATCAATTTCCGTATTGACAATTTAGACGGCGTTAATCTTCTGACTCACAAACTTCAGACAACTAAA
>JBAMBS010001735.1:0-16035 GCA_037044455.1 Zygothrica quintamaculata
TGTTAGATCAATCCTCTGATCTAGAAGTATAATTGTAGAGCACTCCTCTGCTCTATCTGTATTTTAGAACTCTTCGTCTATTTATTCAAATTAAATTCAAGATCTTTGTTATTTTCAAAGATTATAATTTTACTTTAATATTTTATGTGTGTATACTATGACAGTGACTTATCGACTAATCTTACATTGTAATCTACTTGCTTATGAGCTTTTAAATCTAAAGCTTTTTATTTAACATAACTATGGTTAAGCTTATGTTAAAGCTAGCTTCATCATATGGTCGTGAATATGACTATATTGTTGCAAAAATGGAACAAAATAAAGAGAAAATATGGACTATTTTACAGTACTACTACGATAAAGGCAAAAATTCATCATAAGCCATCAATAAAATTTGTGCATTTTATGGACCCGATACAGTTTACATTTCCACCGCACAACGATGATTTCAACGTTTTCATTATGGTGTAGAGGTGGTCACTAAGAAGCTCGATGTATGGGTGCCACACAAATTGACGCAAAAAAACATCTTTGACCGTATCGACGTATTCGAAACGCTTCTGAATCGCAACAAAATCGACCTATTTTTGAAGCGTATGGTGACTGGCGATGAAGAGTGAGTCACTTACAACAACGTAAGGCGCAAACGGTCGTGTTCAAAAAGCAGTGAAGCGGCTCAGACGGTAGCTAAGTTGGCATCTCGTTGAAAACGCGTCATCGAATAAAACGGCGCATATCTGACTTGAATTGCATTATTCTAACCAATTTATTAAACAATTGAAAATTCAATAAAAATACCGCAGGACTTTTTTGCCAACCCAATATTTAAGAAACTTTTTCAGTTTGTAAGTTACAGCAATTAAAATGAAAATACAATCAAATATTTCCTTTAGTTAAAAATTTCTAAGAATTTACTTTTATCTAACTAAATTTATAATAATTTATCTTCAATTAAAATAGACATATGACCAAAAAATTAAAAATTATGTTTATTTAAATTTATGTTATTTGCTTTCGTTCATGTACCCATTATTTTTTGTCGTTGTCAATTTTATTTTTATCCAGAGATGAAGAAACCATTCCCCCACCATTTGAAGGATACATTTTTTCCAAATAGTTTAATGATTCATTTAGGAAACTCTGTAAAAAGTTAGTTATTAAATTCGGTCAACTCTTTAAGCGAAATAATTACCTGAAATGCATGTAGTACGGCGATAATTGCAGGTGATCCAAATCCATGTGTTATTAGGGAAAAATGTGTTAAATGCCGTTGCATTGATGGCTCTAACATATGTTGCGATCGCGTTCCAAAATGTGTGGTTCGATCTTGACTTAAAATTTGCATTAATTCTTTTGTTATCTAAGAAGGAGTATTCAAAATAATATTAATTATAATAATTTATTCATTTAATAAAATTTATTTAATTTTAAATTTTAAATATCTTATAGACAGAAAGTGCCATCTAAAGAAAACATAAAATTTACAATACTGTTAGTAGTCTCAGTGGTTCTAAATTCAAATAAAATTAAATTAATATCTTCTCCACCCGGTAAACAGGATATTACAATATAAATAGATGGCCACTTGCCTGTTTATTATATTTTCTTCTAGTAGGTAAATACACACTTAATATTAATCGTGGACTTAAATTATAAAAATGTATACCTGTTGCGAATGAAGTATAAGCTCTTTGCGCCGATAAGAATCATGAGGCTCTGTTTGATGGCGGACAATATACTCGGCCAACTGTCTTGCTGGAAATTCAGTTTCACAAACAAAATGAAAGTCTTTGGCTAAGTGTGTTGCTTCTCCCTCAACTAAAGACGTAAGTAGTGTTACATTAGCTGCTTTCCGACGTCCAGCTGGCAAGTTGAGTCCAATCTTTTCAAGCTTTTCTCTTAAAAGCCGACCACCATTTTTGCTCTTTGCCCTATATATATATATATATATATATATATATGTATATATATTCAAGCAATCAATACTTACCTTCTTAGAACTCCGCCTAACAATGACGCATTTAAGCACTCAGGAGGTGACAATCTACGTTGAACTTCTGCAATTGTAACTTTATATTTTGATGTACTTGATAGAAGACTGAGTCGACCAGGAACTGCACAAAATACTTCACTAGGAGAACCTGACCCTATATTACCAGCATCTTTTCCACTTTTCATACCTATGAAGATATTTTGCGCTAATTATTAAATGTATATACATTTAAAACATTGTTAGATTTTCTAATGGATTAGTAAAGGAACGAATCATATATAAAATGTAATATTATATTAAAGGCTCATTTTACAATATTTTGCGAATTAAAAAAGGCAGCTTAAATTTCATCAAGTAGGTAATATTTTTTTACATCAGGGGTTGAATGGTAAAATAATGAAGTACCAAACATACAAACGTACAATTATGTGTAGGTATAAATCATATGTATGCTGTTGATATATGTTATGTTGCCCGCAGTGCAGAATGGTAACATGATCATAATATTAGTGTTTATTTTCCGATGTTTTTAAAAATAACAGTATACAAATAATAACAAGTTAGAAACCTGTAATCGATTGTACCCGACTATGAGAACCTCTTTGGAAACATACACAGACATACTCACACATATACACAGTTCTACACACACTTTAAGCCATTTCGAGCGCTTTCTAGCTCCCCGCGCTTTATAATTCGTTACTTAAAGTTGTATAACTTCTGTGTTCCTTGTTCAATCTTAACGAGATTTACAATGTAGATCAAGAGTGGTATATTTATTATGTGTGCCAAAAAAAATTTGATCGGTTGAAAATTGTGCTAAATAATCGTTATTGCGTGGATCAGAGGAGGAAGTTCAAAAATCAAACACAAATTCGTACAGCGTACGAAAATAAGGAACGTAGATTCCAAATTTGCTCTAGCTCTTATAGTCTCTGAGAAACAGTCGCTCATACGGACGGACAAATAGACAGACGGACAAATGGACATGGATAGATCGACTCAGGTAGTCGTCCTGATCAAGAATAAATACACTTTATGGTGTCTCTAAAGATTATTTCTACCTGTTACATACTTTTCGATTTTGTAAATTTCCATTAGTTTCCTTTTTTGCAAAAGGCAAAGGGGCTAAAAACAGATATTGAAAATGATATAAGGTCTTTTGCCTTTTGAAAATAGGAACAAGTGAGAAAGTCGGATATATCCGACTACGTGAGCACCTTTGCCTACATACAGTCACAAACACACAAATATACACAGATATACACGGTTCTTTGTAAGATGTTGCGTTCGAAAAGTATGTAACAGGTAGAAATAATCATCGGAGTCCCAATAAAGTATATATATTCTTGATCAGGACGATTTTCCATGGCCATTTGTCCGTCTGTACTAACACCTGTTTCTCACAGACTATAAGAGATAGAGCAACTAAATTTGAAATTTGGATTTGTTATTTTCGTAAGCTATACGAGTTTGTTTTAGAGTTTTGAATTTCATCCCCTGACCCACGCAATACGAAAAATATTCAACCGATCGAAAGTTTTTTATAAGCACACATAATAATAAGACCATTTTTGATCTACTTTATGAATCTCGTTAAGATTGATCAGAAAACACGAAAGTTGTAAAATATTTAGTATCGCATTATTGATCGAGGGGGGCTAAAACTGTGTATATGTTATCTCAGCTAGAGCAACCAAATTTAAAAACTAGGTTCGCTATTTTCGTACGCTATACGAGTTTTTTAGCCCCTTTGCCTTTTTTGTAAAAAAAGAGCAAAGCGGAGCTATTGGAAATATGCAAAATCCAAAAGTATGTAACACATAGAAATAATCATCGGAGACCCCATAAAGTATATATATTCTGAATCAGGACGACAAGACGAGTTCATCTAGCCCTGTCCGTCTGTCTGTCCGTCCGTCCGTCCGTCCGTCCGTCCGTCCGTCCGTCCGTATGAACGCCTGTTTCTCGGAGACTATAAGAGCTAGAGCAACCAAACTTGAAATCTAGATTCGTTATGTTCGTACGCTGTACAAGTTTGTTTTTGATTTTTCAATTTCCTCCCCTGACCCCCGCAAATCGAAAAAAACGATTATTAAGCACAATTTTCAACCGATCAAATTTATTTTTGCACACATCATAACTAGACCATTCTTGATCGATGTTGTGAATCTGGGTAAGATTGATCAAAAATCTCGGAAGTTATAGATCATCAAAAGTGGTGTTATGGGCCCCGGGGGGGGTATAATAGCGCGCGCAAAATAAGAGCTACAGCATCTAGATTCGTTATATTCGTACGCTATACGAGTTTGTTTTTGATTTTTGAATTTCCTCCCCTGACCCCCGCAAATCGAAAAAAACGATTATTAAGCACAATTTTCAACCGATAAGATTTCTTTTTCACACACATATTAAGTAGACCATTCTTCATCTACGTTGTGAGTTTCGTTAAAATTGAACGAAAAACACGAAAGTTATACAACAATAAGTACCGCGCTATAGAGCGTGGGGGGCTAAAAGGCGCGCGCAATGGCCAAGTACGTCCAGAACTGTGTGTATGTATGAGTATGTGTGTGTATGGCTGAATATGTAGGCAAAGGGGCTTTCGTAGTCGGGTACACTCAACTACAGACTTCTTACTTGTTTAGATTTTTGAATTTGCTTCTCTGACTTACGCAATGAGAAAAAACGATTAATCCGCACAATTTTCAGCTGGTCAAATCTTTTTTTTTTGGCACACATAATAATAAGACCATTCTTGAGCTACTTTATGAATCTTGTTCAGATTGATCAAAAAACACGGAGGTTATACCACATTTAGTATTGGATTATGGGTCGTAGGGTGGGAGGGTGCGTGGGTTAAAACACACAGTTCTGGATAATGTGATGGTACATACATTAACCGCATTGCAATAATTATTTCACGAAATAGTCATAAAGCTTAAATGCAAGCATACATTTTAACTTACTTTTTATAAGAGGTAAATCTGATATAAAAGCTGCATTATCATCTAAGGGTTGAGCTTGTACATCATCAACCGCGTTCTGCAATGCCTGATGTAATGCCAGAGATTCATGCTCATGCCCCAGTCGAGTGCCATGAACTGCTCCTGCGGAAAGCGCAGTACCATAATCACTTCTTCTCTCTGTGTACGGAAAGCCATGAGATAATTGGGTCTGTAAAGGCAAGGTTAATTAGAATTTGAAATAGATAAATAATTAATTATTTTAAATTATAATTGTATAATAATAAATACACCTTATTTATATGGTATATTAACATTATGGTATATTAACATTAGAGTTGTATCCAAAATAAATTCATATTTTGCCACTTATATACATTGGGGCGCTCAATAAATAATTTCGGTTTTAGCCCTCTTGCTTTTAAAACACGTAAGAAAGCTGTATCGGTCTATCTGTTTTTCTTTCCGTCTGTCTGTGTTTCTCAAAGACTATAAGAACTAGAGCAACTAAATTTAAAAGCTAAATTTCTCATGTTCGTACGCTATTCGAGCTTATGTTTGATTACTGAATTTCTTTCCCTGATCACCGCACTACGAAAAACACGAATATTGAGCACATTATTATGATCGCATTGAAACAAGTACGAAAAGTGTAGCCGAGTGTACCCGACTACGAAAGCCCCTTTGCCTACATATTTATTTATTTATTTATTTATTTAATGTCAACTATGAGCAGTCGACCAAAAATTTTGGTACAAAATTGAAATAAAATTAAAGTTAAAGATTAAAAATATATAATTATATTTAAATTTAAATTTTAAATTTTTAATTTAAGTTTTAAGTTTTAAGTCTTAAGCTGGGAGTATTAAAATTGAATTGAAAATGATCCAACATTTGTTGCACAGAATTGGGAAAACCCAGAAAAACCCAATTAGATCATCAGTATTAGTAACGATGTTAATTATTATTAGTTAAAAAGTTAAGAATTAAATTTTTGTTAGTTTCTAAGGGTAATTCCGTACTGATAAATCTGTAGAGCTTGTTATAGTCAGAACAGAGTACCCTGAAAGGTTCATGCAATAAGTAATTAGTGGTACATGTGTTAAGAAAGATTGGGTTTAGGTTTCGCGAAGATATAGAAGGAACACGAATATTAATATTACTTAATAAAACACTAGAATCTTCTAACCCTAAAAGCAATTTGTGTAGGAACATAACTCCAAGCATTATACGGCGATTAGTAAGGGATGGAAGATTAATTAGTAATAGTCTACTTGCGTATGAAGGAAGATCCGTACCAGGAGCCCAGTTAAAAGCCCGAAGAGCAAAAAGAAGAAACTTTTTCTGTACAGACTCAATTTTATCTTGATGTACTGAATATTGTGGTGACCAAACACAAGATCCATATTCTAAGATAGGTCGGACAATGGCAGTATAAAGAATTTTAGTTATATAGGGTCATCAAATTCTTTGGACCATCTTTTCACGAATCCAAGAGTTTGAGTAGCCTTATTTACAGTTAGAGCAACATGGGCATTAAAATTTATGGTCAAGTAGAATTCCTAAGTCCATGACACTCTCTAATCTGTCAAGTGTATACTGACCGAGAGAGTAATTAGATATAAGAGGTGATACTCTATAAAATGACATAGATTTACATTTAGAGCAATTAAGATGTAATAAATTACATTTACACCAGACATAAAATAGGTCTACTTCCGACTGCAGTAAATGAGAAACTATTATGTCATTATAAGTAACGTATAACTTCACATCATCGGCATACATTGGTATGTTACAATTGGAGAAAACTTGAGGAAGATCAATTATAAGAAGATTAAAAAGTAACGGACCTAGATGACTGCCCTGGGGGACACCAGAGGAAACATATACGGACTTAGATAATGATGATTTAAACATTACGCGTTGTATTCGCGATCCAAGGTAATCGTCGATCCAGTTAAGAAGGTCTTGAGGAAATCCAATCAAACTCAACTTAGTAATCAAGAGAGAGTGATTTACGGAGTCAAAAGCCTTACTGAAATCCGAGTAAATAACATCAGTCTGCATATTATTCCGAAATCCTTTAATAAGAGAGGAACTAAATTCAAGTAAGTTAGTGGTTGTAGATCGAGATTTCACAAAACCATGTTGGCTAGGTGAAATAATCGAACTACAAAAGTGCTGTAGCTGAGACGTTATCAATTTCTCAAGCACTTTAGGAATAGCAGACAACTACCCCTATAGTTCTTAATATCAGACATTGAACCATTTTTATGGAGAGGAATTATATATGATTGCTTCCAAATGGTTGGGAATGAACTGGAACTAACAGACAACTCAAATAATTTAAATAAAGGCTTACATAGAGAGCCAGCACAGTATTTGAGAACACATGCAGGAACCCCATCGGGCCCGGGGGAATAAACTGGTTTAATTAAATTAAGTTTTCTATATAGCGAACTTTCGAGGATAACGGGATTAAAAATGCAGCTAGAAGTATTTAGCCTATACGGATAGTGACTATCACGAGTCAAACTAGTGGATGAATACGTAGATTGAAAGAAATTTGCAAATAAATCGGCTGCCGCCTGATCAGAGTTTGCTGTCATTCCATCATAACTAACAGAATTAGGTAAAGTAGATGCCTTACGCTTATTGTTAACAAAGTTAAAAAATTGCTTAGGATTTTGCCGAAATTGTAATCGGCAGCGCCCTAGGTAATTATTATAACAAAGCGTATTGCATGAGATAAAGTTTGTTTTGGCAATAACATACCGAGATAAATCGGTAAGTGTTCTTGTAGACTTAAATCGTTTATAATATCTGGATTTAATATTTTTAGCCCCTTTGCCTTTTTGTAAAAAAGAAGCAAAGCGGAGCTATTGGAAATGTGCAAAATCCAAAAGTATGTAACACATAGAAATAATCATCGGAGACCCCATAAAGTATATATATTCTGAATCAGGACGACAAGACGAGTTGATGTAGCCCTGTCCGTCTGTCCGTCTGTCCGTCTGACCGTCTGTCCGTCTGTCCGTCTGTATGAACGCCTGTTTCTCAGAGACTATAAGAGCTAGAGCAACCAAATCTAGATTCGTTATGTTCGTAGGTTATACGAGTTTGTTTTTGATTTCCTCCCCTGACCCCCACGATTCGAAAAAATCGATTATTTAGCACAATTTTCAACCGATCAAATTTATTTTTGGTACACATCATAATTAGACCATTCTTGATCGATGTTATAAGTCTGGGTACGATTGATCAAAAATCTCGGAAGTTATAGATCATCAAAAGTGGTGTTATTTGCCCCGGGGGGTATAGTAGTGCGCGCAAAATAAGAGCTAGAGCAACGAAATTTGGAACGTAGATTTTTTATGTTTGTACGATATACAAGTTTGTTTTTGAATTTTAAATTTCCTCCCCTGACCCCTACAAATCGAAAAAATCTATTACAAGACACAATTTTCAACCGAAAAGATTTATTTTTCGCACACATATTAAGTAGACCATTCTTCATCTACGTTGTGAGTTTCGTTAAAATTAAACGAAAAACACGGAAGTTATACAACAATAAGTACCGCGCTATAGAGCGTGGGGAGCTAAAAGGCGCGCGCAATGGCCAAGTACGTGCAGAACTGTGTGTATGTATGAGTATGTGTGTGTATGGCTGTATATGTAGGCAAAGGGGCTCTCGTAGTCGGGTACACTCGACTACAGACTTCTTACTTGTTAAGCATAGCTAATTCCTTGGAGAACCATGGAGGTCTATTCGTCCTCTTTTGGAGCACCAATGGAACGCAACTATTAAAAAGTTTATCCAAAACATTTTAAAAGATTAAAGTCGCTTTGTTAATGTCAGAACAAACGTATAAAGGAGCCCAGTTAGTTTTAGAAATAAGAAAATTAAGTTTGAAAAAGTTGAATTTTTTAAAACACCTAGACTTAACACCAGGTTTACACGAAGATGGTTCTATTGAAGTAGGCAACTCAAGAAGTATTTTTAAAGTTGGATGGTAGCGATCTTCAGGAACAAGAAGAGCACAAGTTTGCTCTATTGTAACATTTGATGAATCCGATGCAAAAATAAGGTCAAGTAAACGCCCATTACAATTACGGACAGCATTAACCTGACAGACTGACAATTCTAATAAAGATTCAATAAATTCATTGACAGTTACTGGTGACACAACATTAGTGGTAGTAGGAGATTGTGACCAGTCAACATTTGGCAGATTAAAATCACCAAAAACAAGCAAGTAATCATTGTTAGAAAGCTCGGAAGAGATAGAACGGATAACGGACAAATGTTTGAAATAAATAGCAGAATCCGAATTTGGAGGAGTGTAGGAACAAGTTACAAATAGGTTGATATTTTTAATATTGATTTTTACAGCAGTAAATTCAATATTAGAAGAACTGTCAATGACTATTGGCTGAGATGGAAGACTACAGCGAACAGCAATAAGTACGCCACCACCAGGGCGAAGTGAACGGTCTTGTCTGAAACAAGTGTATCTATTTGACAAAATTTATAATTGATTTTTTCGTATTCCGTGGGTCAGGGGAGGAAATTTAAAAACCTAAAACAAACTCGTATAGGTTACGAAAATAACAAATCTATATTTCAAATTTGATTGCTCTAGGTCTTATAGTCTCTGAGAAACGTGCATACGGACGGACGCACGGACAAACGAACAGACAGACAGACGAATTGTCGTCCTGATCAAGAATATGTATACTTTATGGGGTCTCCGATAGTTATTTTTATGTCAGGTTGAATTTTTTTCTCCACACATATAAAGTATATTGTATTGAGCGCAACAGTTTACAGTGAGTTAACAACTGTTTGTATATGTCTGAATATCTGTGTAAGTATGTGTATGTCGACAAATGGGCTCTTGTAATCAATACACCCGGCTTCAAATTCCTTACCTGATTTTTATCTTATTTAGCATAGTCCTTTCAAGACTTTTCAAAAATTCGCGTGTGAGTAGCGAAATATGAGCAGTGGCGGTATCATAAAGCAAAAGCCAATTCATTTCATTCACGATACTGGATGTTGATTAACTTCCCGCAAATTACGCATTTACAGGTTATATTTATTTTTGATCGTACGACCGTCTTTAAAGAACACATGATGTACGATCTAAGAAAACTGTGAACCGAAACTTCAGTTTCGACAAAACTTGGTCGCTTTTTTGGCATAGGCGCCTGAGGCAGTTTCCATTAGACCTTGGATTTCTCGATATAGCCCACCCATGATTCGTCAACAATTATGACTCTCTAAAGCAGATCTGGGTCATCGCGGAATGAATGCAACATCTACTGAGCTCTGAACAGACCTCTAATAAACGGTTAAAGCACTAGGTAGACGAAGATATCAACAAAACTCGAATAGTATGTAGATTCTTTATTTTCGTACGCTATTAAAGATTATGTTTGATTTTGGAATTTCCTCCCCTGACCACCGCATATGGTCATGTGGTCAAATGTATTTGCGCGTATATGTGTATATGAGGGTTAAGGAGTTTTCATGGTCTGGGACACTTGAATACTTTTATTGTAAGTACTTACAACGTGTCCTTGCAAATCAGAATCCCTATGAGCTCTATGAATACCAAGTTGATCTTGTGTAGACCTAAGACCCGCTAATTGATTGTAGTGATGAAGAGGTGCATGGTGCAACGAGGATAAAGGTTGCCCGTAAGGATCCGTTCCCAAGTACTCGAGTGGTCCATGATTCTGTAAGACCGCAGATATCTAAACTGTCTTGGAAACGAAGAATGGAAATTGATATGGTGATCAATAAAACGCACTTACCTGTTGTTGAGGAGGGCTTTGAGCTGAGTGATGAAAAGGTGGTGGAAAGTATGGAGGCTGAAAATCAGATTGTAATGATTGATGATGCATTGCAGCTGCCGATCCGTGTGTGCCACTGTGGGCACCGTGTCCGGCTGATGGTCCTCTACTCGAGTGCCCACCTGAATGAGTTGTATAAGCCGGACTACTACTGGATAATCCCAAGCTACCATGGCCACTAAGGCGTTCCTGAAAATAATCGAGATAATTAATATTAGTTTTATATAAAACAAAGTAGTGAATAAACAAGTAAAAATGTATACCCGACTACAAGAGCTCCTTTGCCTGTATACAGTCACTTACATACAAATACACAAACATATACATTTTTCAACACGCACCTTTAGCTGTTGGTCACTCCTTTTATCCCCCGCGGTCTATAGCGCAATACTTATTGTTGTATAACTTCCGTATTTTTCATTCTATCTTAAACAATTATAATTATAATGTGTACCAAAAATTTATTTGATCGGCTCGAAATTGTGCTTATTAATTCTGTTTTTCGTATTGCGGGGGTCAGGAGAGGAAATTCAAAAATCCAAAACAAAGTCGTATAGCGTACGAAAATAACAAATCCAGATATAAAATTCAGTTGCTCTTGCTCTTATAGCTCTTATATATGTAAGAAACAGCCGTTCCTACAGACGGACGGACGGACAGACGGATAGGATAGATCGACTCAGCTAGTCTTCCTACTCATATATAGTTTATGGGGTTATATATAAAAAGGGGTTAAACATGAGGAATCCCTTATATCTAGCTCCGAAATTAATTTTGGCTATTTCATATGAACAGTTGAGTTTGACAAATTAACTTTTTCAGAAATCTGTTGAGCTATCATTCGATGAATTGTATCCACCAACAGCTTTGGTTTCCGAGTTGGATTCAAGAGGACTTTCAGGACGGGGTGTATCCTTAAGACCAAAATTTTCGTAACGATATTAAGCATATAAGTTTTAATTTTTAACTTTAATAGGTATTTAATTACCAGTATTTTAATTACAGCAGGCATACTTATATAATACATAATTCTGTTATCATCCTGTACGTTATTTTTAATATGCGCACCAATAAATAATAGGTATATGAATACAAATTGGATCGAATAAATTTTATAAAATATATTATTATACGTACAACAAACACTAGTTTCATTTTTTTCTTAGTATTATATATTTTTGGTTTCATATCATACTATATTCATAATTTGTACTGTAAAATTCTCAAAGTTGTTTATTAATTAAGTAGAGAGAAGTGGAAAAATATTATCAGCACGACTTTATTTACCCGACGGCAACGACAGCGGTGCGTGAAAGCCAAAAACGAAATGAAAACTGATCGCGAATGTGCCGAAAGGCAGCGTCAAGATCGTCAGACTTTTAATGTTGGCATCGTAACAGCGTTTGTTGGATTTTTTATGTTTGCTTAGGAAATAGCAAATCTAAAACTACAGCTTAATACCTAAATGTATAAGTAACTAATAATTGTTAAAGAGGTGAGCTCATAGCTCTGACAGCTAGTGCTAAAACTAATTATATTGGTTACTTTCTAAATAACAAATATATAAAAATAAATTGTTAAGTAACTGATAAAAATAAAAAGAAAATATGGCACAAAGTCATAATTTTATCATATATTTATAACATATTCTAACAAATTTTAATATGTGAATTTTCATTGTTTGTTTTTCTCTCTGTTTCAATAAATATATCCATACTTGATAGTTGTTATGAAAATAACATAAGCAAATTATTTTTATTTATAATCTTAAAATATAAGGCTCAGAAAGTTTCAAATAATCTCAAAAAATATTTTATTAACATAGATTGTATGTTTTGGTATACTAAGATTTTATTTTTGAAAGGATTTAACTAAGAACAGAAAACACTGAAGATGCATTTTACCAATATCATTCGCAAAAAAATCGAGGCTATGCATAAAATATTCAGTGCTGTAAATGAACGTATATTCGTGTGTGTGCTAAAGTGTATGGTAACTGGTAGTCGGCAACACCTGAGTATTGCGTTTTGGTTTATATATTATTTATTAAAGTATGCTAATATAACAACAAAAAATAAAAGTTAACATGTTCAGTTGGAGTATAACAGTAAGATTTTCAAAAATGTGAAATACATAAGACAATACAAAGCAAGTAAGAATTCTATAGTCGAGTGTACCAGACTACGAGAGTCCTTTTGTCATCAGATACAGCCATACACACATATACGCACACATACACACTTCTAAACGTACTTTAAGCCATTTCACGGGCTTTTTAGCCCACAGCGACCCATAACACAATACTTATCGTTAACTGCCGTGTTTTTGTTCAATCTTAACGAGATTAACAACGTGGATCAAAATTAGTCTAATTGTTATGTGTGATAATCGTTTTCTTTTCGTATTGTGGTGGTCAGGGGGAGAAATTTAAATATCTAAAACAAACTCGTATAGCCTTTGAGCATAATGCATCCAGATTTAAAATTTAGCTGCTCTTTCTCTTATACTGCGTGCACAACTTAGCTCCACCGCGCTCCATAACGCCATTTTTAATGTTATATAACTTCTGTGTTTTTTATTCAATATAAACGAAATTCAACAATGATCAAATTATTAAAATTCGATCGGTTGAAAATTGTGCTTAATAATCGTTTTTTTTCGTATTTCGGGGGTCAAGAGAGAAATTCAAAAATCTAACACTAACTCGGATAGCGTACGAGCATAGCAAATCTAGATTAAAAATTTGGTTGCTCTAGCTCTAGGAAACTAAAGGTCGGTATAATTATAAATCATACAGACGGACAGAGAGACGTGGCTAGATCGATTCGTCTTGTCGTCCTGATCAAGAATGTATATACTTTATGGAGTATCCGATAACTATTTCTACCAGTTATATACTTTTCGATTTTGCACAAATCCATTAGTTCCCTTTTGCTCTTTTTTAAATCAAAGGGATTATCATAACAAGTAAAAAAATCGGTGGTCGAGTGCACCCGACTACAAGAGTTCCTTTGCCTACAGACACAGCCATACACACAATTACGAACACATACACACATACTCGCAATTTAAACCATTTTTAGCGCATTTTAGTCTCCAGCGCTTTATAGCGTGAATAGTCAATAAATTCCATGATTTTTGTTCAATCTTAACAAAATTCACAATGCAGATCAAGAATGGTCTAATTATGAAGTGTGAAAAGAAATTCAATCAGATGAAAATTATGCTAATAGTATTTAGCCCCTTTGCATTTTTGTAAAAAAAAACGCAAAGCGAAGCTATTGAAAATGTGCAAAATCCAAAAATTATGTAACACATAAAAATAATCATTGGAGACCCCATAAAGTATATATATTCTTGATCAGGATGACAAGACGAGCTGATCTAGCCATGTCCGTCTGAACGTCTGTCAGTCCGTTCATCCGTCTGTATGAACGCCTGTTTCTCAGAGACTATAAGAGCTAGAGCAACCAAATTTAAAATCTAGATTCGCTAATTTCGTAATGCTTTATAAGTTTGTCTTAGAATTTCCACTCCTAACCCACGCAATAAGAAAAAAACGATGGTTAAGCACAATTTTTAGCCGATGAAATTTGTTAACACATAATAATTATACCATGCTTGACCTACTTTGTAAATCTTGTTAACATTGAACAAAAAACACGTTAGTTATATAACATTAAATATTGTGATATAGAGCGCAAGGGTCTAAAATGCGCTTGAAATGGCTTAAAGTGCATGTGGAACTGTGTGTATATGTGCGTCTGTGTGTATATGGCTGTGTATATAGACAAAGTGGTTCTCGTAGTCAGATACACTTGACTACAGACTTTTTACTTGTTATGTTAGTGCCTTGCTTACTGGTTTTTTGTATGCGAACATAAGTGAAGCATTGTTTATTTACGTTGTAAATTTCGATGAGATTGAAGCTATTCAATATTAAGAATCTTGTTATAAGATGCTAGAATTCTCGCGCAACAGCTTACACTACGTGTTGATCTGTGAATATGTATGTATATATGGACAAAGGGGTTTTCGTAGTCGGGTACTTCCGACTGCAGATTTTTTTACTTGTTTTTACTTACAAATTTATTTTATTTACGTATCCAATAGTATTATTTTATCCAATCTAAGAATAAAGACACCAAAACCAGTTCTATTAGAGTGGGATAAATAATTTGACCTAAAATGAGCCTAAGTTTTTTAGCCCCTTTGCCTTTTTGTAAAAAAGAAGCAAAGCGGAGCTATTGGAAATGTGCAAAATCCAAAAGTATGTAACACATAGAAATAATCATCGGAGACCCCATAAAGTATATATATTCTGAATCAGGACGACAAGACGAGTTGATCTAGCCCTGTCCGTCTGTCTGTCCATCCGTCCGTCCGTCCGTATCAACGTCCGTATGAACTACTGTTTCTCAGAGACTATAAGAGCTAGAGCAACCAAACTTGAAATCTACATTTGCTATGTTCGTAGGTTATACGAGTTTGTTTTTGTTTTTTAAATTTTCTCCCCTGACCCCCGCAATTTGAAAAAAACGATTATTTACCACAATTTTCAACCGATCGAATTTCTTTTTGGCACACATCATAAATAGACCATTCTTGATCTGTGCTGTAAATCTGAGTAAGATTGATTAAAAAAATTGGAAGTTATACATCATTAAAAGTGGTGTTATGTGGCCCGAGGTGGTTTAGTAGTGAGCGCAAAATAAGAGCTAGAGCAACGAAATTTGGTATCTAGATTTGTTATTTTCGTACGCTATACGTTTATTAAGTAGACAACTCCTAATCTACGTTGTGAATTTCGTTAAGATTGAACAATAAACACGGAAGGTATACAACATTAAGTACCGCGCCTTATAGCGAGGGTGGCTAAAAGGCGCGCGTAATGGCTAAGTACGTGCAGAACTGTGTGTATGTATGAGTATGTGTGTGTATGGCTGTATATGTAGGCAAAGGGGCTCTTGTAGTCGGGTACACTCGACTACAGACTACTTACTTGTTATTTCTGGATTTTGTAACACGATTATTAAAATTTGGTATAATTGATTTATAATCTAATCATCAATCGGCCAATTTATGTTTTATCTTGCTTTATTTACCCTGTTGCATTAATTTATTAATTTACTCAAATTGTGCCTTTTTTTCCTTTTTAAAGTATAAAGGGATTTAAAAAAAATCAGCCTTTTGCACATATTAACGCACACACAG
>JBAMBS010001736.1:0-130762 GCA_037044455.1 Zygothrica quintamaculata
GTTTGACTAAGCACCGAGGGCTATCTAACTGTAACAAACATAACAAACTAATTAGGTTGCTTCAATAATAGCACCACTACACACACACACACCCACACATACACACAGGTTATGCAAGATGAGCAAAAGGAAAAAACAGAAGTAGAAGAAGAAGCAGCACTGAATCTCTGGTAACATTTACCGCGCGAGCTAAACGAGTTCGAGTTTGCTCCTGCATAATAATCAGTTGAAGAACTAAGCGATTTGCTCCCATTGTACTTGATGCTGATGCTGATGCTGATGCTGATGCTGCTACTGCTACTACTGCTGGTGATGCTGATGCTGCTATGGGAGCTAAGAGCTAGGGTAAACAGGTAGCCAGGTGCTAAGTGCGGCATAGGAGAAGTTATTGAATGCCACCAGCAGCAGCACCTGCACAATGTGGCATGAGTATTGGAAGATGAGCTGAGCACGTATTAAATCCAATGAGGTCGCATTCATTGGCCAAATTGATTCAATTCCATAGCAGTTGGTCTCCCTCCCAGCTCTACGCAGCAGCTGCAGCCACGCAGTTGAGTTAATTTAGTACTTAGTTAAGGGCATTTGCCTGCATCACTCCGTTCGATACTATTTAAGCTATCCCTCAGTCTCTCTCTATATATATTTTGTCCTGATGGAGTATTATAATGCCTTTGTTTAAATATAAGTTGCAAGTAGCAAGTAGAAAGTAGAAAGTAGAAAGTAGAGAAGAGGCGCTATTTACTATCGAGTGCTGATGTGCGGACTGCATGCAGCATGTGGCATGTGCTGCTTCATGTTTCAAATGTCAATTAGCTGCAATTAGCAGTAATTGCTTTATGATGCACAGGATTACACAGGATACCATAGCACACGGAGAGCTACAAAACAGTTTACATTACTTTTCAACCTTAACGAACAACAGGCACAAAACAAAAGCAATGAAAAGAGAGCAGAGAAAATGCAGAGAAAATTAAACGAAAGTTAATTGGTAAGAAACTGTTTTAAAGTATTTACATTCATTTGGTTTTCTCAGTGTATATAAACTAAAATTAAAAATTATAATTTAAAATCTTTTACTCTAAAAATAAATATTAATTTATTAAGCTGCTTTTCTACTATATCCTTTTTTGCAGAACAAAGGACATAGGCAAATATTGATTTAAAAATTGTAAGCAGCAATTTTCAAACACATTTACATAGCAGTTGAAAGGCATCCTTGAATAGCTCTTTGTTATCCTTTCAATTTGGCAAAATAATGAAAAGAAAAGCATGAAATGAAATGCAAAAAACAACAAGCTTTCATTCGCTTTTCTATACAAATCAAATTAATAATATATATACATATATATATATATATATATATAGCAGTATCATATCAGAAATTATTTATTGTCAGAAATCTAATTTCATTTCCAAACAAATTTTTATGTGCAAAATACTTGAAAAACTCTGTGAAAAATATTATTTCATATATATGTATATGTATGAATATTAACTTTTACTACATGTTAATATAGCATTGTTTTTCTTCTGTATAAATAAATAAATATCTATATATATATATATATATATATGTATATATATTGCAATATATGGGCATGATTAAAGTTCTCAATTCTGGCAAAAACTCGCCTGTCTTTGGCAATTTCACACGTCGACAAAAATTGAATTTAATTTATATGCCTTTGCCAGGACTCACACAGTGCTGACACTTATACAACCACACACCTCACACACACACACACACACACACACACATACGCATGCATATACAGAAGATGTGGTTTATTTTGCTCGACATTGTTGATGCTTTTGTCCAAGCCAAGAATTCAAAAAACCCAAAAAACAAAAACAAAAATAAAATCAAAAGCAAAAGCAATTCAGTAAGCTGGTTGGTAGTCGAATGCTTTGTTTTAGCCAGAAAATAGAAGTACGTTTTTGGTAGCAGAAAGCAATGGCAAATCGGAAATGAAATGAAATTTCGATATGTGGATTTTGGGTACACATCGGTAAAGATTTATGTATGTCCCATTTGGAAAGCCTTCGCATTGCTTTTGGTGCCATAAAAATAGACATATGAGCTTAAGATACCACATCTCAGTGTGTGTGCATATGTGTGTGTGTGTGTGTTTGTGGGTGTTAGGGCGTGAGGTAAGTGTGTGTGTGTGTGTGTGTAGCAAAAGCTAGCTTACCGACAAATAGATTGGCACTATGCTTGCTTCAAATTATATTTCAAAACAAGCACAAATCTTCCAGCTTATGGCTACGTTGCGTATACTTAATATGCAAATGTGTGTGTGTAGATAATTTAGGAAAGCATAAAGAAAAGCATAGTTTCATTTACCTGCAATAATTTGAAGGATTTAATGAATTTCTACTGTTCATTGACTGTTGTCTAATTTGCATATGCTCTCCTGCCATGGCCAAAAAGGCCAAAAGATATTTGGCATCTGACTCGGAGCCCAGTTTCAGTTTTAGCGTACATTCCATAGCTTTATGGAGCAGTTTACTTGGCTTACTGATTAGCAAACGATGACGATTAAAAATGCGTTGAGAAATGAAGTGAAATGAGGTGGTAATAAGTAGGTAAATAACTAAGCCACATTCACTCACTTCGCCCCCCCCCTCTCTCACTCTCTCTCTCTCGTCCACCTCATTCGACCACCCAAACTCCTACTCTACTGGCAAATGCCAACACGTTTTGCATTTTGATCTGTTGGAATTTTTACTCATAATTAGAAGGCAGTCAAATTTCATGAGTTGCAAGTTTCAAACTAATTGAAATTCTTGTGCGGACAATGACTGATGCCTCAGCTATATATATACATCTATATATATATATATATATATATGTATGTTGTATGTATGTATGTATGTATATAGCATAATGTTATGTCATATTCTGAATTGTTTACTTCTTCTCTCTTTTGTTGAATATTCAACAAACAGTTTGATGCATTTTTTAAGTATGAATAATTTTTGAGTACTGTTCTTGCCTGATTCGCTGTCAGTTGAAGCTTAACAGCACTCCTCCTCTTTCACCCACACACTCGCTCTCTCTCTCACTCCCTCTCTCTCTCGCTCTCAGTGTTTCTCATGGGTAATTTCACTTTGTGTGCGCAATGGGCGCAAAATTAAGCAAAAGGAAGCTGCAGCTGGAGGGAGCAGCAGCGGACAGGAAGCCGTGGAGTAAAGCAGACTGCAGGACATGCCAGCAATGCGGGCAGGACACTGGCAGCAAAAACAAGAAAAAATCAAAAAAAAAATATGAAGAAAAAATATAATTTCGAAAAACAATATCCGCTCGCTTATATTCCTTGGCTGATATTGTTGCTCCTTGGACAGAGTGAAGTGAATTGGCGCATTGCATATTTCTGCAATTTATTTGCGCATGAATGAAACCCCAAGATGCGTGCCGAGTCCTGAAAGAGAATAAAGGACAAATGCTTAAGATATTATATTAAAAGGCTTTTAATAAAAATCAACTTATGCTATATAATCAGTTCTCCAGTCAAGCAAAT
Source organism: Zygothrica quintamaculata (assembly GCA_037044455.1). Taxonomy (NCBI): domain Eukaryota; kingdom Metazoa; phylum Arthropoda; class Insecta; order Diptera; family Drosophilidae; genus Zygothrica; species Zygothrica quintamaculata. The sequence continues at coordinate 3,522 of JBAMBS010001736.1, forward strand.
ATCCTTATAATAAAAGTACTTAAACGGCAAAGTCAAAAGGTGATCAAAAAAAGCTAGAGGACATACTTAGGATTTCATTTTAATAAACTGAACGGAAACTAAGTAACATATAGCATAAATTACATAAGATTTTATATAGTATATATATATATATATACAGTTGTGAAAAGTATATAGAAATTGATAAGAAAAACTTTTGCTTCTTATTCAAATTTTCAACATTATCTGCAAAGCACTTGACGAAATCTAATAGTGTGCAAAGGGAATAAATAAAATAATTTAACTTGTTTACATATTTACACACACACACACATACACATACATACATATAAGAAATATAATAAAATATATATATAAAATACAAATACAAGCAAAAGTTTATACATTCCATTTAAAATTTGGACAAGGATGTTGGGAAAAGTCTCGATTTTTATCTAATCTTAGATGTTGAGTAAAATGTTTTGAGCGAAATGCTAATTTTATGGTTATTGTCCATAGGTTTTTCATATGAAACAAAAAGCAAAAAAAAAAAAAAAATGTAGGATAAAACCAAAGCTGGAAAACTTTGTATAGACTTTTATTGAATTTTGGTGTAACTCGGCTCAGAAGTGATTTTCCCCCAACCGTTTGTAACACCACGAAAAAGTAAACGAAAAACAAGCCTGGAAAAACGTAAAGAAAAAATAAAGAAAAACGTTAAAAAAAATCATATATATAAAGAGATCCTCCCTGCAGCTATGGAAAGAGTACATTGAGTGTATATTTCTTTAAGTTTTTCCTTTTGCTTTTCATTTTTTTTTTGGGGTTTTTCTTTCTCTTTTTTTTTGGGTTTTGTTGCGTTCATTTTTAAATTAAAACTCAAAGAAAAAGTATACAAAATGCGAGTACAAAAATACATTGAAGCAAACACAAAACAACAAAAAGAGAAGAAAAAAAAACAAAATGTAAAGCAAAAGCAAAGCAAGAAACAAAAGTAGAATGTAGAAAGTAGACTGTGGAAAGTAGGTTGAGCTGTGAGGCCGACGTGTAAACGATGCGAAAACATAAACATAATGAAAAATAAAAGAAGAAAAAATCTATATAAAACTTAAGCAAACTTAAACACAATATAAATCGATAATTTTCGATAGAATCCTTACACCAGGACATCAGACCAGCCCAACACGTTCAGCTCATTGAATGCAGGATTCAAATACGTGAGTCCTGCAGTCTACGGTCTGAACCAGATTGGACAACTCGAGACACTGAGACGCATCAATTCACATCAAGTTAACAGAGCGCGCGTTGGCTCATTGGAAAAGTTAAGTTCATCTGCAGCACGTGATGTGCCATAAACTGAAACTATACAGGGAAGTAAAGAACCATATTGCACTCACTATCCTTTATATCCTGCGTATACTTAAGTGCGATTATGAATTTTTAAAACTCACAAAACTTTTCAAACTTCATCAAAGTAAACAAAACAGCTAAAGGATTTAAGCCATAATTTACTGCAATTGCAGTCAATCAGCAAAAACACTGCTTTACACATTTATCGATAGATGTTGTTATCGTTTTATCGCAACAACTTATTTCCATGTCAAATTTGATTTCACTTAATAAACTTTAAGCAAAACAATAGAACGATTGATTTACAGCCACTTTTAACTCAATTTCATTTCAAGGCTAAATATACTCACACTTAGGTATATTATATATATATATATTTATATAGATAAATAGCCAAAGTTTTATCTGGCTACACATAACCTTCAATATTTCGGCCATAGTCCTTGCATAACGTACACAAGTCAAATTCTGCTTGTTGGCAATATGTTCGCGTGTATTAACACACGCACACACACAGCCAGACATAAGCAATAAATTTACCAAACACTCTAAACGAGATTTGCTAATATTTTGTTTCGATAGAGCACAAAAAGAACTAGTAGCATACCATATCTGTTAACCAACAGGACACAACAGGACGAGCATTGCGTATAGTCAACAACCGACAAGCCACTCGAGCGCATCTAGAAATTATTTTTGTTATTTCGCATTCGGTATTCCGGACACGCTTATATCTTTCAAGTATGCGTGCTTATAGCACACACACACAGCACATACACAATCACACACACACACACACACATACATATAGATTTGGAGTAGGTGCATAAGTTTGCTTATTTGCTGCTGCTGCTGCTGCTGCTGTTGCTGTTGCTGCTAGGACTACAGGCAGCACCTCAACGTTGCTAACCAACAAGAGTATAGCGTTTCCCTTGGCCTCTTGACACTAGCTGTGTGTACATGTGTGTGTGTGTGTGTGCTTGTGTGTTTGTATTTGTGCTTTCTCTCTAGGTTGACCGCTCATTTATCACCGCAAAGTCAACCAGAATTTGACCTTCATCAATTTTATTCGTGCATGAATTGCTGCCTTGTCTATGCGCATCTTTTTCGAAATGAGCTCGAACTGTATAATTTTTGGCTTGCAGTACTACCTAACACACACATACGTATACTATATAGTATATATATATATATATATACATTTGTGCACATAATGAAATATGATTATATACCATATGGGTTCAGTTGTTATTTTGATTTATTTCTTGTTGCTGTTGTCGTGTTCATTTTGTGCTTTAGCTTTGCCTTTGCTTTCGCTTAAATCTGATGCAATTTTTTATGTTTTACTTGACTTTTTTATAGCCTGCAGTTAGGCGCTGTTACACGCAACAGCAGCCCACTTAATCATTCACATGTTAACATTATTCTACTATAAAACTTGTTATAATCTAGATATTATACTTACATGATCAATCTATATATACTAACTTACTTTAAGTTAGTTTGTATGGCAGCATTGATCAATCTAAGCTTAATGCTAGCTATTACAAGTCATATATATCAAAACAGTGTTGCCACCTTTTAAAAAGTTAATTGTCTGGCAACGCTGTTAGGTATTGTATGGCAAAAAATATCATTTAAGTATTCGCTTTCATCAGAAATTGTATTTATTGCCACTTGTAAAGTAAAAAATAGTCTGGCAACACTGATCGATATGTGCTACTTACCATCAGCATTAATCTTACCTATGCTACTATCTTACACAAAGCTTATGCTGTGGCAGCTCTGTTTAATATCTGTTTACAGTAAGCTAAACAATCTGGCAACACTCTAACATAAAAGTTAAATTGAAACCGCACATTGTTACCGCACCTTTTACAACAGTAACATGAGCTTTAACCTGAAGTTGAATACGTTTGTGGCCTACTCCCAGAGCTAATTGACATACATACTTGAGGTTGCCAGATTTTATGGTAGTTACTTAACGGCGTGAAAGAAAGAGAGAGAGAAAGAGATGCTTAAGTAGTGGGCAGCTCCGTTGACTTATTATGCACTTTGCAGCGAAATGTTAACGCGGAGCAAATGCTTTAAGCGAAAGTGAAAATTTTACGATCTGCTTACACAAGGGAAGGCGATAATAAAAAAAAAATACGATAAAAGCAGCTTTAAGGAAAACTTGTGTTAAGTAAGGATATTGGTAAGTTGAAGCAGCAGCAGATGTCCTCGTAAACTGTAGCCAATATCTATTCAAGTTTATGTTTTTGAGGTTAAACGCTGCCAGGGAAAAGGTTAAAATATTTGACCAAAAAAAAAATCTGATTAAAAGTCATAAAACTAAAACTTTAATTAACTTCAAGAATATAATTAACTAAAGCAGCAAATGATAAGTAAGTAGCTGAAATTATATACAATTTCCAGTTTTAAATAAAAATGCAAATAAAATTTGTCTCTTCGAGCCATAAAACAATGCCAAAAGCCAAGTTACCTTTTCAATGATCTGTGGCCCATAAAGTAGAAGTCGTAATTTAATTTTCCAGCTTATGAAATATGAATGGCGGAGCGACAACTCGCTCATAACATAATAAATATTAAGATGTCGACAAGTAACAGTACATATATATATATATATATATATATATATATATATATAGTATATATTTATATATACAATTGTTAAAAAGTAAATTTCATTTATTGTTGCCGCAAGCAAACAAACCAACAACAGTAAAACAACAAAATGGTTTTCACAATAAAAACCACAATACAACTGGGTAGAACGCAATCAACTCACCAGCAACATACAACACAACAACAACAACAACAACAACTGAGCAGCAACAACCACAACAACAACACTGAGAAGTAGCAGCTACAATTCTGGCCATAGTCTTCATGGAAAGTCACATTGACCGTCAAATTGTAATCAAATGATAAATGTTTAGCAAAAAGGCGACCAGCTCCGTTGCGCTACGTAACGTGAATCCTAGAGAAGATGATGAAGAATCAGTGGCATGCAGAGGAGGTAGAGGTAGAGTGGAGGAGGAGGAGTTGTACAACTGCCCACAAGGCGATTATCACAGGTTGCTGTGGACATGGACAAGGACATAGCCACGGACACAGACACAGACACAGACACGAATACAGACAGAGACAGTGCTACGCATACAGACATGGGGAAGGACCTGAAGCAGGACATGAAGACGGACACGGTGTATGCTCAAACCGCAAAACAATTGTGCTTAGGTTTGGATAGTAGGGTAAAGGCAGCCAAGGAGCTGGTACTTCTTGTGGTTTTTGTGTGGGCGTAACTGTTGGCTGCTGTATGGGGTATGGGCACATGGACAGGACGAGGACCGAGGACGAACGAAATAAGTCGCAGGACAATGATTTGCATTTTCTGCTCTTTCAGTTTCTGTCTCATTTTATTTGTTTTTATGGTACTAGAAACGCAGCTAAGGGACTGATGCCGCTTGCCGCTTGCCACACTCATATCACAGAGAGAGAGAGAGATAGAGAGAGTGGGAGAAAAAAATGGTGAAACATTCTCACAAAACAGCTAAGCAAAGTTGCTGCCTGCCACAGCAAAAATAAGCGCGCCAAGACAAATTCCAAGCAGTTTCAGCTTTAGACCAACAGCAGCATAAGAGCAGCAGCGAGAGTTGGCCCAAAATGCAAACTTTTGGCCGGATGCTGAGGCTAAATAAAATATGAACTACGGCCAAAGCCAAAGCTATAGCTAAAGCCAAATCCAAAGCCAAAGTTTGCGAAATGCCTTTTATTGCCCCGCTCGGAGATTAGAGTGCCGCAGTCCGTGCAACACTCCAGCAAGTAACCTACCACACTACCCCTCTCTACTCTACTCTACCCCTCTTACACTGCTTCCATGATTCATTCATTCATTCATTCTGCGTGGACGCTATACATTTTGCGAATGTTATTTGTTCTGAATTGCTCTCAAGTTCTTAAGTTTGTACTCCTCTTACTGTTTCTCTTCTTTCTTTCGTTTTTCTATTGCTGTTTTCTTCTATTTTTTTGTTTTCCTTTTTTTTATGTTATTGTTGTTTCTCTTGTTGATATTGTTGATGCCGAAGCTGATGCTGATTCTAGCGCTGCTTTGTTTGCCGCTGCTGTTACTTGAGTCTACCTCAGCTTAACTGCTGTCTCCTTGCTCCTTGGTCCTTGCTGCTGTCTCCTGTGTCCTGGCTACACGGCTGCTGTCAACGCTTTGTGCCAAGCAACAGGAACTGTCCCAGTCGTGGGCGGATTCAAAATTTTTATTTATACCTTGCAACTACAACTGCAAGATTTGAATCTGTATAACAATTCAAGGTGCAGCCAAGGGATAAATATGCAACATTTTTATACTAACCAAATATACTATGAAAATGGAAATGGAGAATGGGAAATGGAAAATGGTGAAAAACCAAAAGCAAATCATGTAAAACTTTTCCACTCAAGTGTGCTTAAGTAGAACTTATGCTAAGCTTAGATCCATTACAACAGTCTAAACCAAGTTGCATCCACTCAATCACACATATGCAGCAGCTGATCAGTTATCTATATATATATATATATATATAGTACAACTTTGTGGCAAGTACTCTAAAACTTAGTGGCAATTGAATTTGTTGCAAACATAGCTTAAACATATAATTCAATATAATCAAAGTTAATAGCTAAAAAGTGTCCTGTTTAAGCCTTAAAGCCAACGCATAATTTTCATAATGAAATCAATGGAATATATCTGAGAACAGATTCTATATCATATATCTAGCTTTGCCTAATCCTTGAGCATAACAAATAGTTTAAGCCTGCTGCATAGATAACTGTTTATACAAGCTGTCTATGTGCTCAAGGACCTCCTTTTAAAAGGTGACATTTAGCAGAGTTACCAAAGCGTTTAGTAGGTGAAATTAGCGGTAATAAATCTTGGCGATTTATTTTACCTTTATCGCAGACATTAAGTTCAAATCTGATTAAAAAAAATAAAAATAAAATGCGAGTAGAGGAGAGAAGAGAAGAGGGACAGTAAGAAAATCATAAATCCCAATATAAGCGACGTCCACGCCCACATTTTACCTTATATCCTTCCATAGTATCCGCCCCGTTGCTGTCGCATGCCTAATTGCGTTTTGCGTAACGCCTTGGGCTCCATTTTTTTGGTGCTATTCTTACCGCTGGGCGTACCAAAATGGGCGTACTAATCCTTTAACATTCCAAAGGATTGGCAAAGGCACACCTCAGCATTCATGAATTCAAAACCCAAGCCTTAACCCAAGGCCACTAGAAACAACACAAAACTCTCCCAACGACTCATCTGCTCTTCGTCTACATCCTGCGAGGGGTTGTGAGAGGCTGCGAGGGGCTGCGATGGGCTGAGCTGTGCGTTGTGCGTATGCGAAGCTGCAATCTCAACGTGATAAATTATGGCTATTTGAATTCCTTTTGCTGGCTGCTCCTACTGTATTATTGGTGCTGCTGTTGTTGCTGCTTTTGTTGCTAGCATTTGTGTTTGGGCCTGGAAATGAAGCAGATGAGTTATGAACCCCCAACAGCGTCGCTTTCGCGTCGCTATGGTATGCGTTCGCGTTTACGTTGCGTATACGACGCGTTCGCCAAACACATAATTGCCGCTAAGATTTACGTTAGCCCTTTAAATTTATGTTACAAATTGCGCCAACTTTATGTTTATTACGTGCAGAATAATAGGCTTTTGTTGCTGCCAACCGCCAACCGCCAACAGGCAACAGCCAAACAGCCAAACAGCCAACTGCTAACTGGCAACTGGTAACTGGTAGCAGCCAACTGGCAACTGGCAACTGGCAGTGTTAAGCCTTGGTACAAAACCTTTTACCTGTAAAACACCTGCAATACCCACACTCACACCCATAGCCATATCGCAATGAAACTCTAGACTGAGCATGACCATTCATGACCCTCTACTCCTACTTTGATCTTCACGTTCATCCCCCCCTCTCCTCCTCACAAACGGCTCCCCACAGGCACTTGGCAGCATAAAAGGGTTATTATCTTCACACATAATTGTATAAATAATGCACTTTTTAGCGTTGTCTTTATTCAACTCAATTTATACACTTTTTATTCCTTATTTTATTATATTTGTTATTCTTCTTATTATTGTTGTTATACTTCTTTTACGTATTCTGCTTATTGTTGTTGTTGTTGTTATGCATTGCACGAAGAAAGTCGAAGGGAGGCCATATTGTGTCCTTTATTAATGGCGCTGATAACACCAAAACGTACTTAGCTCAGACAATTCGACGCAATTAAAGGACCATAAACGAGCACGATTCTACTGCCAACTGCCAACTTCCGACGCTTATCAAAGGAGTCAACAAATTTATGAACCCCTCAAATATATATATATATATATATATATAGTCTCTTTCATTTAGGGTCGGGTAGGCTTAAGCTCGGCTCAATGTCGCTCCGATGTATAACCATTAATTATCATATCAATTATGAAGTATACATGAAGTACACCTTCTTTTCCTTTCCTTTTCGCTTCTCTTTTATTGCAATCTATAATATATTTTATTATTATACATTCCTCAACAGTTACCCAATTAGCTTTAACTGTTATTTATAACAACAATAGTATATACATGATATATTTAATCAGTCGTAAAGCAATATAATGAATCTTACATTCCAATTAAAATTTACATATTTCTGTTGGAAAAAAAAAAATGGAAAACAAATTATATTTCAAATGAAAATAAAATGAAAATGAAATGAGAAAAAAAATGTACTCAATGATTTTAATGTGGCTCTCTTATTACAGCAACATTTGTATCTCGTATTGCGCATTAAATGAATTGAAATTGCATTGAAAGTTGCATGAAATGTTGTTAAAATATGCAACAAATGCATATAATGTATGATTACTTTTATTGCTTACAAATCCATAGATATATATATCTGCCTGTTGCTCAATATAACTGTTTTGTCCATTGATAACTGAAATACTCTTCAAATAGAAGTAAACACTAGCAAAGTGCTTCAATTGGTAACATCAAATGGTCAATTGGTTTCAGTATATTATTTCTTCAAGCATTATGAAAGCAATTCAATCATTTGTAGTTTATTTCTTTATAAAAATCATATATTATATAAAGATCAAACAATTCATATAGATATATACAATAAGTTGTGCAAATTATACAGATCATAAACTTAACAGATCATACAGTTCATACAATTTGTATATAACAAGCATTTCATACAGCTCATAGAGATCTGATAGATTCTACAACACATACAGCTTATACTCTTCATACAGATAAAACTTATCATATTGCTCACACAGATCATAATGATCATACAGATCATACTTATCAAATACTTCTTACAGATGAAGCAGTGCATATAGATCAATAACTTCATACAGATCATACTCCTAATAAAACTCATACAGATCATACAAATCCAATAATTCATACATATCAACATTATCTTACTGATCATACAGTATATACATATCATACAATATATTAAGCTGCTTATATAGATCATACTCCTCATACAATTAATATAGTTCACACAATTCATTCAGTTCAAATAGCATATCATACCGCATATCCCTCTATCGAGTTAATAAAGTGAACTACAAAACTAACTTAAGGATAAGCAAGCTTTTCTTTGTATATTCGACACTTTGCATGGTTATATCTCTCACAAATATGAACCGATTTGAAAAAATATATTTATTTTAGAGTCCTGGGATAAAGTGCTGTCGAACGCAATCTGTTTTATTGAAATCTGATATATAGAGATATAGAGATATAGCTTATTTAGGCAGTGGCAGCTGATCTACAGCTACTTGGGATCTTCACCATAATCTCTACAACCATCACACTATACTTTATTTATACGAGGAATATATATATATAAATATAATAATAATAATAAATATCAGTAATTTATCCATCCAAAAAGATCTCTGCAATATTTTTCAATTAATATCTAAACGTTACCTTATTGTAATTTAAACCAAACTCTTGCACTGGCAGCAACTAAAATTATATTAATTTTCACTTTTCTACAGAGCTATAGACATATTGATCAATCAACTTGATTGATGTTTAACTATGCTAGAAAAATGTTATATAACTCTTTTACATGTTCTTAATGAAACATAGAGAAAGTTTTGAGAGAAACTTTGATTTATTTATTGTACACATTTTTGAGTAAATTTTGGGAAAACTTTCACTTTGCGCAATTAAAATTATTTCAGAACTCAAATAGTCAAAGACAAATATATACATATGTATATATATATAGATATGTGAATATTACCTGTACTAAATTTTGAAATTATGCTTATAACTTGTAAATACATATGTAAGTACAGTGAATACAGTGAATACAGTGGAATATGCAGAGTGCAGAGAGTTAAGACTCGTGTGCACATTCATTTAATGCTTCAGTCATTTTCTAGGTATCATATATATATATATATATATATATATATATATAGTAGATATATGTGAATTTTTGGTGGAAAACAAACATTGGCCCAAAATGAGAGATGAAAGATGAGAGATGGGAGATGGGAGATGGAAGATGAGAAATGAAAAATGTTGTTGTGCTACGATTTCGTTTACTCAGACATTTCTTTGCCTCTGACGCTTGTGTCACGTACGAGTGCTCGGTACATGGCTAAAACAACAAGAGGAACAAGGCTAACAAAAATGTAAACAAGCGCAAAGCATTGTGGATAACAGAATGCTAAAGGCAAATGGTAAAAGAAAAGGGGGCATATATGGAAAAGGAAGGGGAGTGGAGGAAAAGGGTACACCGAATCCTTGTTGATTACGTTTCGTAATTAAGGAGATTTTAATATGCCACAAAATGACATAAAACTAATGCATAATTTTACAACACATCTGAGTAGGCACGCACTCACTCATCAGGGTCCAAAATATATATATATATATGTGCACGTGTGTGTGTGTGTGTGTGTGTGTGTAGGACATGTTGTGTCAGCCATTTCTATATGCAGGAAAGAAAGAGGAAATATAAATGCGGTAGATACAAGTAGATGGCTTAAACATATTCTAGTGTAACCTATGTAAACAGTACGCAGAAATCCGCTGACTGTTGCGTGTTTAGATTCCGGCTCTGTCTCTCTCTCTCCCTCTCTCTCTCTCATTGTCTCTTTCACTCTACTTACCGGTTGTTGTTTATCCTTCGGCTTGCTTTTTTATGGTAGATTGTAAAGTATCTTGTTAACATATTTGAGGCATTAACTGAGAAAACTACATAGCCCAACACACACACACACACAAACAAATACACAACACACATACACACACACATAGAGAAAAATACACACTTAAACTTACAGCAAAAAGTACACACGGCACACGTGCAAACGCGGCAGGATACTGAGTCCTGCCATATACCATGTCTGTCTGTTTCTATGTGTTAGAGAAGAAGCTGCCTGAAGAGAGCTAGAATCAGTGTCAGAGCCGGGCCAAGAAGCAAAAGTACAAATTAATTAGTTGGCCAAGATTCGGTGAGAGCGAGTACAGAACATCCGAACAGAGCGACGGACGGAATATCGTCCCTTTTGCCGTGTGCAATTTGCGCACTCGTCCAATTTCAAATTGTTGAAATAGGGGTAAATATAAGGGGCGGGGCGGGGCGTGGTAAATGGGGTAACAAGTTATGCCACAGTCCCCATACCCCACTCACACATACATAAAGTGAAGTTAAACAAACAAGGCAACTTCCTTCTCCAGCTAATTAGACGGCAAAGGCAAAGTCCTGGCAGCATAGTTACAAGAGACGCAGGCAGAGGATGTGAAGCGCATGGGCCAGGATGTCAACATGAGGCAGGCAACATCTGCATTTCCGTGAACTACACGCAGTCGCAGCAAATTATAAATCATTTAATTTGCATAAATTTAGCATTAACATTCAAGTCCGCAAAGGGGTCGACTTCAATTGGCTTCCAACGTGCTGGCAGTTTGTTTATTTACAGCAAGTAAACATTTCACTCAATACTAAATAGATAGTAACTACTACTTATATAAATTGCTCAAGCATACACACACAAACACACATATATATATATCTTTGCTGCACTTCTGCTAACATTTTCTGGCAATATTTGCAATTTGCTCAAAGAAATGCAATTAAATTATCTAAACTATACATCGATTGCTATTTTATTATTAAGTTTATTTCTTGTATGTTCATTATTTAACTGTTTTAATTAACTGTTTATTATTTTATAACTGTTTGTGCCATATTTCTGAACTATTTTCTCGCTCATTTCGCAAACGCAACGCGCACACTTTAGCCAACTTATTAAACTCATCGCTCAAGTGCTCTTTGAGTTTTGAGTTTTGCGCAAAAAAAGCGTTGCCACACTTCTGAATTATGGCCATGCATATACATATATATTTATACTGTGAAAACGTACTGTCTGCAGACTCCAAAAGCATACCCAAGGCAGCCCCTAAATAGGCGCCTGCCCGTTAAATTATTCCAAGCGTTGCACTCAGAAGTTTTAGGGCCACAAGTACTAAAAAGGAGCAAAAAGGAGCAAAAACCAGCAAAAGGGAGCAAAAAGGAGCAAAAGGAGCTGTGTAAACATTCAACAGACTTGCAATGGCCACAAGCAGAGCCTAGTGCCAGCACAAGTAGTATTCTACGATGTTTTTGAGTACTCAGTAAAATGAGTAGAATGAGCACTTTGGATAGTGAAGACATATTACTACAACACTAAGAGTTATTATGCACAAAAATAACGCAGACAGGACCATTAAAAATATCCTTTATTAACACTAATATATTATAGATATATAACTATATATATATTGAACTGTATAGTGAATGCAATTAGTTTATAAACTGCATCAACTTTGAGTGGATTAACGAAACAAGATTGAAGAATCTATGCAGGATTATTTATGTTATGCCAGGACTCTGTGTGATTGATAATCTATGCAAAATAAAATAGAAATTTTTAATAGGAATTTTTCTGAGTATTTTGAAGCCCAGAAAATGCATTGAAAATCGATAAAGCAAAATATAAAACAAATTAATTGCTTATAGATTTTATTTTTTAAGGGAAAACCTAAAAAAAAGTCAATCAAAGTAAGCCAAACAAAATTCTAAAAATGTAATTTAATATTAAATAAATTAAAAAACACAATTTATAAATAATTTTAATAAAGAGTTTTGCTGTAATAAAAATATATAATAGAGAAAATGAAAATGCAAGTTGATGCAAGAAAATCAAATTAGTTACAAGAAGCAGAACGAATTGTTCATGACAACTTTCTTAGTTGTTTAACAAAACTTTACTATAGTCATAACAGTAACAATAATAATAGTAAATAATATAGTTTAATAATAAAACTGAAATGTTGCTGCTGCTGCTGCTCTTAACAATTTTCGCCTGCTGCAAAGGACTCGATAATGGCTTGGCCAGGACACCGCCAATGGGCTGGATGCCATATGAACGATTTCGTTGTGTAACAGATTGTGTAAATTTTCCCAGAGATTGTATAAGGTGATAATTTGTGGCTTGTAGATTAGGGTGACCATGCTTTCTTCTCTCTCTCTCTTTCATGTGTAGTGAAATGCTATTCCGACGTATTACAAATCTCTTGATATCCGAAGGATATGCCGCAGTTGGCTATAACTATGTAATAATCGATGATTGCTGGATGGAAGCCGATCGCGATGAAAATACAAAAAAACTAGTGGCTAATCGCTCACGTTTTCCCAGTGGCCTCAACGATCTATCAAATTATGTTTGTATTTCTATAGAAACTACAAAAATATCTCTTAAATTAAAGTGTTTACTCTTAGATACATGACAGAGGTCTGAAGTTCGGCCTGTACCATGATATTGGTGACAAAACCTGCTCGATGGAAGGACCTGGCGCCAAAGGACATTTTGAGCTAGATGCCAAAACCTTTGCTAATTGGAAAGTTGACTATGTCAAACTGGATGGTTGTTTTGTTAATGGCATGGATCTGGACAGGGAGTATCCAGCCTTTGGAGAGGCTTTGAAAAAAACAGGACGCCGCATGGTTTACTCTTGCAGTTGGCCATTCTATATCCCCAGTGTAAGCTATAATATTATTATTAACAATTTCTATATAAACAAAATACATATATTTTAGCCAAACTATGAGCTGATCAGGAAACATTGCAATCTCTGGCGCTTTGCTGAGGATATTTCCGATGCATATTTCTCGCTCGTCAGAATCATAAATCAATACAAAAATCAACAAACAGAAATTATCAGAAATGTTGGCCCTGGAAATTGGAATGATCCAGATATGGTATATCAAATATATAAATAAGAATCTATTCTATATATATTCTTTATATCATATATATTTCTGTGCTTAGCTGGTGCTGGGTAACTATCACCTCAGCTACGACGCGAGTCGCATGCAAATGGCCATGTGGGCCATTCTGGCAGCTCCACTCATAATGACCAACGATTTGGAGTCAGTGCGTCCCGAAATCAAGCAGATACTACAGAATCGGTTAGCTTTATATATATATTTATCAATTTGCATACATTTAGCGTACACATTTTGCATAATTTCAGCGATATCATAGCGGTTAATCAGGATGCGCTTGGAATGGCAGGATACTGCGCTATGACAACTGATTATATACAGGTTGCACTCGATAACGCTACTAATTACATGGCTAATACATAATTTATATCTTACATATATATCTAGATTTGGGTACGACCAATTAGACCTATCAATAATGTGGGCATTCATTCTTATGCCGTGGCCTTTGTGCGCACTCGTGCATATCGGAGATGTCCTTTGTGTCCTTTGTCATATAAAATTCTATTGAATACGATTCTGCCACATAATCAAATGGGCTATATGGCATATGTAAGCGTATGCATTTAACTGTTTATATATATGTATTAAGCATTTGTTTTTGTTCACAGGATCTCTTTAATTTCAGCCATAATTTGGGCCTCTATAGAACTAATGATACATTTTTCACTCGCGTCAATCCGGAAGGAGTTACATTCTTTAAGTTCAAGTCAGTTGATATTTATTAATAATTATTTTATATACTTCAATTAAGTACTGTTTTTGCGAGTCGTTGTAAGTGTAATAAAGAAGAAGCAGAAAAGTAAAAGTAAAAGTCATATGCAAATTTGTTGCTTGCCCCGAGCTAAATTTGTTTTCCTTAGGTAAGTAGATATTACTTCTAGATGAGTTCGCATTCGTTTACGAATACGAGTGAATGAGTAAGTGAAAATCCCAACAGGGATATTTTCTCTTTTGCAATGAAACTGCAAGCTCTTAGACAAGCCGGAAAATGTGTGGAAAAGCATTTGCATTTTATAAGCTTTGTGGCTGATTTCGCATTGCCAGAAGTTGTAAACATGACATTTCCATATTTATCTCCATGAGACTTTGTTTCAGTAATATCCAGGCAAGTTGCTGTTGATTGTGTGGCATGGCATGGTATGGACAGAGAGAGGGAGAAGCACATGTACAAATCTGGCTTAACAAGTGAAACAGGCAAACAACAGTCAACCAACAAAAACAAACGGAAAAAGGTAGCAAATTCTCTCTGTCTCTCTGAATGTAGCGTAAAGTAGAAAAAAAATTTACATAATTTTGTAGCTGTTAGTTATAAATTTAATTTTGAATAATTTGCAGCTTTGTTGCAAATAATTTACATCGATTTATTTGCAAATTTAGATACATTTTGTTGTATTTTTTTTTGTGGAGGATAGCTGTAAAGCTTGAAGCTTGTTTAATCTATAAATTTGGATAATCGCGCCAAGGATATCGAGCATCCTGTGACCGATGAGCGTTGACACAGTAGCAGCAGCAGCAGCAGCAGCAGCAGCAGCAGCAGCAGCAACAGCAGCAACCGCATTAATGTCGTGCCAAGATATTGATGCCATTGAGGATGCTGTTAGCTTCTGCTGTCATGTCCTTTTATTACAACCGAAATCAATATTTATTAGAGGATAATGGCACAGCTTAAAGGCACCCAAAAGTACAAGTAGTATAAAGCAGGTGAGCAACCTTATATGTATATATATATGTATATGTATACATATCTTATATATATGGCAACCAAGCAGTCAACCACCACACTGTACCTCCTCTTTGATGTTTGCCTGTTGACGAGGACGACGGACGACGGACGACAACGCATACAGCTTTTGTGTGTATGTGACACAGTGTGTGTGTGTGTGTGTGTGTGTGTGTGTGGTTGATGGCATGCCCAAAATTGAATATCCTTACACGTATACATATACAGACCTTGATCAAATTTGGTCAATACATTTTAAGAATTATTGATGTTGACAAGAATTGAAAAAATTGCTAGTAAACCCCCCCCTCAATCTTCTTCTCCCCCATTTGTTATTGGCATTTCAGCAAAATGTTCAAATGTTTACTTATGCTTGGGTAACTCTCTTTTGTTACTCTCTTCACACACACACACACATATATACAATATACATATATTTTTATTTAATTTATTAGGGGCCAACATATGCAGTGCATGGATTTATTATCGAATTAGTCATATTGATTCACTCTATTCAGGCTGCTGACATACACAAATTTGACAATTTGCAAATAATTGGGATAACAAACCAATTTATACCAATGTGGAGTATGCTCAATTTTTTGCTGAACAAGTATACATATATATATATACACAATCTGATAAGCAGCTGTTAATACTTGTTTTGTTTTAGATAGACAAATGTTGGCACACAAAACTCTTATAGAAGAAGGTTAAAAGGAGCAGTTGAAAATGATTCCTTGGCAAGGTATTACATGCATTTTGAAATAGCAATTAACTTTAAAACAACCGTGGCCAAGTTGAACATAATTAATTCATTTAAAAGTAGCAAGAAATTGCGCTCTATTCGTGGCCAGTTTGTAGCCAACTAGTCGTATACTCAACACGAAACGCACACACAGACACACAGCATGACATAGAGAGAGATAGAGAGAGAGAGAGAAAGTTAGTATAACTATACGTGGTACACGTGCTATGTAATGCTATTCTCACCTTTAGTTAATTTGTATGATGGGAATTTTCCTTTATCGCATGATGCTAGTCTTACGGTAAAATTGAGTGAAAATTACTTGACGCTGTGGCAATTAAAGCATGCTCAGTCTTTTTTGGCCAACGTTAAGATATTTACGCGTGTTCACCATTAAAGCGACATTAATTTACTTTAAGCCCATTTTACTACCACGGCTCTGCAAAACAATGCAAATATTTAATGAGCAGCTCAAACTTAAACTGTATTTTAAGCTCAAAACTAAAGCTTTTCCAGCACTGCACAGAAACACTTGAGACACGCATAGTAAATCTGTGTAATTTCTGCAGTTGGAAAAGTTTATTTAATTATTTAAACCAATTGTTGTTATGCTGGGAATTTTACACATTTTCAACTCAAAATTATAGAAAAAAAATAAAAACATATTTCAGCTGATTTATTGTAATACAAAAAGATCAAATTTTATGGCCTGTAAATGAAATTAATTCTTAAAATAACTTTTAAATTTAACCATGAAATATTAATTAATATTGAAATAACATAAATGCCAGAGGTTTATAACGCTTTTTGTAATTGATACAAGATATAATTAAAAACATTGCCAAACCTTTTTTGCATATAAATAATATTATTTTGTTTGTCTTTAATTACATTTTATATTTCACATTATCAGCTGTCATAGATATCATGGCTGTAATTCAAATCATTTCAATTCAATACACTTATCATACTTTTGGCCAAGTTTAGATTATAACAAAATAAACGTTTAGCTGTTGGAATATTTATAGCATAGTATTATAATTCCGTATTAAGTTTTAAGTTAAGTTTATTGAGGCAACTTCTTCATGTTGTTCAATGAAGTGCGATACAAAATTCAAACTGAAACATAACATAAAAATAACTAATAGCCAGTGAACAGACATTAGCAACGTTCACTAGAAGATGAGCATGTCCATGACAACAGCAACAACAACAACGGAAGACAACGACAACGACAACGTTGACAATGATTTGGTATAGCAGCAATTTATCAAAACATATAATTTAGTCCATGAACCGTATCCATGTGTATGTGTGTGTGTATATGTGCATGGATATATAGAGAAGGAAGCAGTCGTAATTAAAGCAAACAACAGGGTGGAATAAATAAGTGCAATCGCACACACATACATTGAAGGGGCTAACACATGCGACTAGTTAGCATAGACGAAACACACACACACACACGTAGACAGCGAGCGACAGCAGCTGGTAAAGCGAGAGAGAGAAAGAAAGAGGAAGTAAGCAAAACAAGAAAAAAAAAGAATTTATAAGAAACGATACAAGAGCAAGCGACGCAGCAGTCTGACTTGTTGTGTTGAGCTGAGTGGTAAGTGCGATTGTCAGCATTTTTTGACCAGCGACCAAGCAATCAACCCACTGACTGAACGACTGACTGTTTGACCAAATGACCAAATGACCAAATGACTGAATGACCAACGTAACGTATGGAATCCAAGCAAAAGCTAAACGTAGCACAATGCGTAAGAGCAATTAAATATAATAAAGCGTAGCAGATGACATACAGAAAACAAGACGTAAGGCATTCGCATTAGAAATTGTCTCGGATATTTGCTCCAATGCCTTGCTATGAACTTGGTCAACATACAGAAAAAGAGAATGAAACGAAAAAGAAAAGTATATATTTTATATATATATAAAAAGTGTGTGAAACAATAAGTAATTACGACATTAACAGGGGGCTTGTACACATTTATTTAGTGTGTCTGCGTGTGTGTAGAAATATATTGCAACGCTTTGTTAAAGCGTTTTTCAATGAGATTAAAGTACTGTTAAAGCAATTTGCAAACACTTTTCAAAAGTTCTGTTTAAATTGCATTACTTAAGCTTAATCAAATGTGTGCGGGTGTGTGTGTGTGTGTGACATTTCTTATACAACTATAAATTGCAGACTGCTAATTGCTGACACATGCGGTGCACGCAGTATGGCAACGCTGCATACATTTAACATGTCAAAGCTGTTAATTAACAGCGCGTTGACTTGCGTAATGTTAAATTGAAACTTTAATTTGTCAACATGTTAAGGCAGTGTTTAACGTAACATCAAAAGGTGCAATTAACTGCATATAGAAAAAGAAATATTTATATATCAAATAAATTTATTCTCTTTTCTGTATATTTTTTACTTAAATTTTACTATTTATATATAATAGATATAATATATATTTATACTTTAAATTATTATATATACATATATATATATATACTTTTAAAAAGAGCAAGTTCTAATTGTCAAACATATTATTATTTATGGCTAATTTTATATATATAGTAATTTATTTTAATTAGTAATTTTATAATATAATATTACACACATTTATTTTGTTATATTCAAGCGTCAATTATATATGAATTACATTTTGATAGAACCAATTTATTTAGATATTCAGTTTCAATTGAATTGATAGCTTTGATACACAACTCGCTGCAAAATAATTTAAAAATATATTTTTATTTTGTAATATGATTATTTTTGGCACCATATGGGTAAATAAACATAACGGTTTCCGGTTTTCCCATTTTTCTATTTTTCTATTTTTCCATTTTTTCTTTCTGATATCATGCAGTGAAGCATGAAAATAAAACATTTTATGCTCATAGTAACCATTTGTATTGTTGTAGGGTAAATGTATTCAAACCTTAGAAATTCTATTGGAATTTATTTAAATGGGGTTTCGGTTATAATGTGTCCTAATGTATGTATAGATGACTTGACAACAATCATGATTTAATGAAAAACAATACATGATAGACATTTCTTCTAGCCGTAGGTATAGACACACACCCACCACATACCATACAACGTATTCAGCGCCCTTTAAAAGTCCTTAAGTCAAGTTGCCTTGAAGTCAATCGAGCGAATGTACAGAAAACTTTTGGTATAAGTTTTTTTTTTTTGTTGATCGAGGGAGGGGAGAAGCAAAGGAAATGTCGGGAACATCAACAGATGCTCCCCGGCAGCTCATTACGTGTGCCAAAAACTTTGATAAGAGAATCTCTTGGCCAATTGTTAAAGACTTTTGGCGTACAGTTTTGGCATACACAAACTGACGTCCTTGTAGGGTCATACAGATATCGATACATACATACATATAGTTCAGAGTTTATTTAAAACTTTACTTAACACTTCAACTACCAAATTTTACTTAAATTTGTCAACTAATTGCAGTTCATATAAAAAATCCTTTCACCTTTCTTTGAGTAGACACAAATCTGCGCCATATTCTATATAAAAAGCATATTGAATTATGCAAGACAAGCAAGTATATTAACGTGGTCAGCAATCTGGGTTAGTAAACACTGAAATAAAACACAATAAAAAAACTTACCTATGAATGTTAAAATATGTTTACAACGTTACAAAATCCAGCGTTGAACATTAAGCGCCGAAAACTGTGCTACATGCAGCAAAAAAAAAATAAAAAGGGAGAAACAAAACCAACATAAAAAGCTGAAATAATAACAGCCACAACAAGGATGCCGTCCAAAATAAGCAGGATAAAAGCTGCAAGCTCTTGTGGCAACATTTTAGTATATATGTGAAGGTGCATGAAGGTGCATGCACCATTGAAGCAACTGTTAAATACTTTGCAAGGAGCATTGCAAAAACTTCACTATGATGCAGGATTACCTATCTACTTACCGCTGAGTCCTGTGTATGGATGTGGAAACATTTATTTGAAATAAGTGTTTAAAGTTCAAAATCCTGTATGTTTGGGTCATCGGACAGCCGAAGGATGCGCTACCCAAAAAAAATTACTGCGGTTCATCAGGCAGCCGCCGTCTATGGCATTTTTCTGTTTTTCCCATTTTTTCTCGTTTTTTTTTAGGCGTTTTCCAAACAGACAGCTGCTTTTAGACATCAAAGGGTCAACTTGTGGGTGATTTATTTTTACCCAACTCGACTCTGAATATATTTCACAGACAAATTAGGTTTCCAGCTACGCTGCTTGTTAACGCTTCGTTTCCCTTTGCTCGACCAGAAAAAATAGACACGCAGCAGGATGAGAAATAAGGGAAAAGGTAGATACTATAATATACTTCAGTCGCAGAGCATATGCTGCTATATTTAAGCTAATTTAGTCTAAATAAATAGCTGCCACATTTGAATAGTGTATAAATTTTAATTATTGATTCAGTTTTACCTAAATTTCACATTAACAGCGTTTAGTTAAGTATTTGCTTCAAAGTGATTTACAGCTCAATTAGCATTTCATTTGTATCTGACATCTAATCAAATGCTCACTGACTGGCCAAGTGGAAACTTTTCATATGATTACTATACAAATATATATATATATATATATATATATATAGATATAGAGAGAGAGAATGCTTTTCCATTGGTTTTTGTATGGCCAGAAGCGACAAGTTTTGAAAAGTTTTCTTTAGATACCATTTTATAGCCATGCAAAGAGAAAATTTTTCGATAATGTGCCACAAAGTTAAACATTTTAGCAAATACGTAAACTGATTTATATGAAAACAAGCAAACAAACACACAAACATACAAACAAACAGACGTACAAAATAACACAAAGCAAACACACCTATGCTGTACATAGGCGAAAACAAGAGCACTTTGAATTGGGGTCAAGGAAAGTTCAAGCATAAGTTGACCAATTGGTTACAGTCTACAGAAAAGTTATTAGCTCTCATACCCCCCAAAAAAAATAAAAATGCTGTATCCCTTTTGGCTAACAACATCAACTTCAACGTCAAGCGTAACCGTTACGCTAGAAATAACCAGCAAGTTGTATTGGTTGTTGGCAATAGTCTGGCTATTTGCAGGACATGTTGTTGGTGTATTGTAGATGTTAAGTCCTGACTGAAATGAAATGAAATGAAAAAGTTAAACACTCTTTGCCTCTATCTGCAGTGCTTAGCTGGCTGTACATGAGCTGAGCTGAGCTGACACAAGGACATAACTAAAGGTAAGAGTACAGTAACTGAAACTGTAGCTGAAACTGTAACTGTAACTGAAATTGAAATCTGTCCAAAATGTGCTTCGACTTCTTTGCTTTGCTGTGAACTGCATCCAATCAAGGATACTGGATGTCAACACACACGTCTAGTGTAGGTTCTTAACAGATGAGAGACACTTTTTTCTTTATTGGGGAGAAGGGGGAGTGCCAGACTCAAAGCAGTTCAAAGGAAGTGCAAAAAACTTTCTACAATAAATGACATTTTCTTTGTGTGTGTGTGTGTGTGTGTGTGTGTGTGAAGTGATGCTTAGGAGCCAAATTAAAGTTTAGAACAGTTTTTGGTAAAATTAAGTATTAGAAGTGTTTGTGGGAGACAGAGAGAGAAAAGGGAAAGAGATCCTTGTACGCCTTATAGTCATTTAACAATAGTTCTCATTTAGATGCCGCAAGTGTACAGTGAGTGTTCAGTGAGACTTACGAGGCGGAAAATGAACAAAAGCAGACCAATTCAATTCAGGACATTCAAGCAGCTGACACTGCGCCAGGAGGCCAAAGGCCATTGGTAGCAGCATCAAGAGGTGTGGACGTGAAATGATGCTCAGTGACCACGCAGATGGCAGCAACAAGCAAATTCTCACTTAGATGCCATTGGATAAAACGGAAGGCATTCCACTTTGTACAATTTAATTTTGTAGTAAATTAAGCAAAGCACAAGTTAAATCAGCCTTTTCTGTAAATTTGTGCAAATGTTTAGCCAACCAATGTTGCCTCTGCCTCTATCTCAGCCTCTACCTAATTCACTCCCTCTACCATTTCCATTTCCACTCTGTAAGACAGCACAGGACACTTGCTTCGCCACATTTACTTGATTTTATGGAACATCTACACATTACTCCTAGTTCTGCTTTCACTCTCATACCAAACGGCTCTTTATGTGGCTTCTGTTGTGTTGTCTAGGATAGAATAGGGATAGTGGGATAGTGGGGTAGTGGGGTAGTAGGGTAAAGTCTAGGCTTTGTCTTAATCAGCTACAAATCGTAAAAGCGTAGCAGGACGATGACAATAAATACTCATACGCCATGTTGTACTTAACTGTATGTGGCAGCATTTGTAAGTGTGAGGAATTAAGCTATAAGTGGAATTAAAGACTTATCGACATACACTATCTGGATATCAAAAGAGGAAACGTAATGTTAACAGAGTGAAGCCACAGTACTCAATGATGATTATCTGAATAATATTTGTAATGCTCTCGCTCGCTCTCCCACTCAAACTCTCTCTCTCTCTCTTTCGCTCTTTTGGCTGGACCACAAAAACCACTGCAAGTAACATTCCTGAGCTCCTTTTCAATTTCCTTATATTGTTGGTCAATTCTATATACATATATATATATATATATATATATTTATATGTATGTGTGTATATGTGTACGTTCGTTTGCATTTAATTAACGCCTTACTGTAGCTGACTAGCTGCTCTACTCCCTAGTGTCCTCCTGTTGCAGGCGCAATTACAGGAAAGTGCCTTTTGATTTCCGCCTTGCGAGCTCCGTTAACCACTAACGTCTTGAGTACTTCTGGGCCACTCATTGCTTATTCACTGTTCGTTTTACGTTTACCAACAGTCCAGATCCATTGTAATACTATGTATCTATATATATTTAAATATATATACATTTGTATTGTATTTTGTACTTTGGTATTTTCCATTCGCTTAGTTCTGCTCCTTTGTACGTTTACAATTTCGTAGTTTATTCGCGGGTAATTGCTGCACGGTAATGAAGGGTAGATACCGTTAGGTACAAGTAATGAGGGAATTACAAGACATTGCAACAATATAACATAATTACATACAACTTGTATCTATATGCATATATATATATATATATCATTCTCTTGCTGAGTTTAATATTTGTGTTGAGTTCACAATTTAAAGGTGTGTTTGATATCAGAATATTTTAATTCCTTTTTAAGTACGAAGCAATACACTCGCTCGGTGTCCAACTGATGTTAAGGACATTCGTTTTAATTGCTTGTCCAACAAATTAATGCGATTATTTTTCCACGGTGAAAATAATCCTGCTGTAAGCTCATTTGACAGTTTCACGCGCTTTTCACAAAACCAAATGTGATTCCACACAAAGTTCACTCAAGTTCACACGGAAATCGGAAACTCACTTTAAGTGTTCCATTTTAATTTAACTCAAAAACCCCTTGACCACTTGACCCCTCCCCCTTGCTAGCACTTATTTAAAAGTTTTGTGGGAAAGAAGTTAAAAAAGTTTTTTTTTTTAAATGTATTTCGATTACAAGTTTCAGTTACCAGCGGAATTACAGGATATTTATGTTGAACTTTTCGTCCTGCGGCGCTCGCAAATCGACTTGAAGACTTCCTTAGAAATTGTATATATAAAGAGGTGTAATATATTAAGTACATACATAGCATACACGTTATGTCAATATTTAACTGTAACTAACACGCTAATGCTTAGCTGTAGAATGAATGTATGAATCTATTCAACTGTATATTGCCTGCAATCCTTTTGAGCCTAAATAAACATCCTTGAATAGAACGCCAGCGGCCAATGGTATAGAAATTAACGTTGAATGAACTTAATGGCGGCTCACATATTTGCAACGTATTTTCCTTAGACATCGAACTCGACCCACATGTCCTTTGAGCCTTACGCAGCTGATAGAGGTTCTGCTTCAGCTTTGTCAGACAGCAACAACAACACATTTTTCGCTATTAATTTGTATAAAAGCAAACATCAGAGATTACTGAAGACAGCAGCTCAGTGGGTAGGCGTTTTAGACGTTTGTTTTGCCATCAAATAATGATTAAAGGACGAAAAACCTTCCTTCCTTATGCAAATCAAATACCCAAGCATATATCAATCTGTGTATGTCTATGTGTGTGTGTGTGTGTGTGTGTGTGTGTGTGCATACATAATTGACATACAACTTTGGATTCACTTTAATCTTAAGGCTGATACTCGCCTTTGCTATATACGTCGTAAGTGAGTTTCTGTTTATTCATGAATCATTCACATTTATTCACAATCAAGACTGTAACAAAGTCTACTTTACTTTTGCACTTCTTCTTCTTTTTATTATTTATCGCTTCTTTCTGCAGCTTAACTTCTTGAACTTAAGAATGAAACTCTTTTCCCAGCTGCTGCTCCTTTACTATATCGATATCCGGGCATAAGTTTTCCGGTTTTTCCGTTAGTATAAATCAAAGCGTAGCCAAAATTGACATAAATTCTTAACTCATTAATAACATAAATGCAGTCATGAGTTTTCATAAAATATGCCAAACAGGCAATCAGTAGAACGCGACTCAGAATCAGGCTCAATTTCTGAGTTATCCTTGCAGCTGGTAACTGGTAACTGGTAACTGGCAAGTGGCAGTTGTAGTAGAAGGGCTTTTCAGTCTCTCTCTCTCTGTCTCTGTCCTTTGGTTGATTTGTGTGTATCCTGTGGGGATTCGTTTGAATGCGTTCGCGGTTTTTGATCAACGTCATCATCATTTTTCGATTGGATGATTAATTGAAAGAAATTCAATATTCACAATTGAATTCGCTTCTCGTTTGCTTGTTGCCTCGTTGGTTTGTTGCCTCGTTGGCTTGTTGGTTTCTTGTTGTTGTTGTTGCGCTTCTTGCCAGGCATTGTTCACGGCTTTCACAATGTCCTGAATCCGATTAACTGCGTCTTACCCTTCGTGCTGCTTATAAGACTATTGTTGTTGAAACTTTTGCTCATGTTGCTGCTATTGCTGCTGCTTCTGCTGTTGCTGCTGATGTTGATGTTGATGTTGCTGTCGTTGTTGCTGTTGCTGTTGCTGTTGTTCTTGTGGTTGCTCAGTTGCCTGTGACTGGCTAAAGAGGAACAGTGCGAAAAGGATTTAAAAATTCGGTTGAGAATTCGTTTTCATTTTTATATTTTTACAAGCATCCGCCGGAAATGTGTTTCGTTAGTTCTACTCAAACCCCTCATCCCCTTCGCTTCGCTGCATGAAAGTCGATTAAATCCCAAAGCTTCAAAACATGATAAATCCATATACAGCTTGTAGCTGATTTTAAGCACCCAAAAAAGCAACAAAAAAAAAACCCAAAAAAAAACCCTTTTTTTTTGGTTTAATTTCTCGTTCGACTGAGTATTTATCCAGCCAAGTATTCAGAAAACAATTGGCAAATCAATTTCAAATAATTCTCAACTGATGTGCACATTTTACTCAACTAATTCTCTAAGCTAATGCTAATTCTAATGCTAATGTTAATGTTAATGTTAATGCTAATGTCAATGCCAATGCCACACATCAAATCAAATACATGACTTGAATTTGGATATATAAATAAAAATTTGAGTTGAAATACAACAAAATCAAATTGAACGTTTGCAGCTTTCAATTAAAAGTTTTCAATTGAAATGATTTAAACACAAATCTTATTAACTTTAATTTTAATAACTTAATAAAGTAATTTGTAGATTTTGTTTAAAACCTATTTGTGCGCTTTTTGGTTATAAATCAATGCAAAACATTCAAAATTGATTGGCAATTCGGTAATGATTGCCTCATTGATATTCGTTGGGAAGCGCAACAGGATATATATATACATATATATATATATATATATATAGGATAAGAAGATTTAGTATGAAACCAGCACAAATATTTGCATGGATAATAAATCAAAACGATGCAATAACATTTTCCACACACACATATACATTGAAGCAAGGCTCATTCGTATGGAAAATCATTGGGCCAAAACGTTGTAAAAAAAGGGGGCCAAATGTTGTTTAAACAACTTGTTAGCTGCCTTAACAGCAATGGCAAAAGGACTTGCCCTAAAGCTAAATGCAATGCAACATTTATTTGATGTTCTTGTTGTTCTCTTGTTGTTGTTGTTGTTGTTATTGATATGCACACTAAATAAATCTGTTATAATGACAAAAAAATGAAAAGCTTAAGCTGTTTCAACCAACTAGGAAAAAAAAACGAATCCAAAATCGAAATATGCCACACGCATATCCTTTTCCCACTCGACTGCTATCCCTACAATCTCCCTCCACTATACACCAACTGCGCTCACCCTATGACAATCCCTATCCATGACCAGTTTTGCGCAAAAGTCGTAAAATTACAACTGCGCCACTTTTGGCTTTTACGGCGCCATAAATCGAAACAAAAGTGTCGTTTAGCTATCGAATAAAAAAAAAAAAAAAATGAAGCCAAAAACAACATTGGTAACATGCGACAGAACCTGTAGGGGGAAGTGCGGGAGTAGGAGGTAGGAAAAAAAAAGGAGAGAAAAGAGAGTAGAAGAATTTTAAGCCAATCTCAATCTATTTCACTGTTGAGTGCTGAATTGCTAGTGGCAGGATTTCAGGCTCAAATCTCACAATTATGTCACAAAAAAGAATGAAAAAAAAAATTGAGTAAAAAGAAGCAGATAAAAATAACTGCACTTACCCATTATAAGTTCCGGTTACTAGCAGCAGCAGGCAGCACCATCAACTGATGCTCGGAAATGTGCAATCTGAGTTCCTCTTCCATAACCCATACTCCATACTCCCTACTACATAGTCCATAGTCCGCAGATACATTTCAGGATCATGGTATGGAGTATGGCGTGGTAATTAAATTAAACCGTAGCCAAACCGCACCAAGTGCCAGGCATAGCATACTGCTCCTCTCCCCTTCCACAAAGCTACCAAAACCAAGCACAACCCACACAGTTACCCAATAGCTGTGTCGGGCTTTCTGGTCAGAATTTCAACCAACACTTAATTACTTTTGAAACGTGACAATTTAATCCTTTGGTACGAGACCCAAAATCGATGTCAAAAGACCACTGAACGGTCATGAAATCATGAGGTTTTTTCATATCGTTCAAGTGTCACAAACATATGTACATATGCCATATGTAATTATACACACACACACACACACACACACTCACATACACACATACATATTTATACAGTTGAACAACATTAAATGGTTTGTGTTGAAGTTGGCAATTTATAGGCAATTTTCCCTGAAAAGGATCACTAATTAAATTTACTTATTTTCCACTTTTTCGCTCAACGAATTTATTAGCAAAAAGTTTAAAATTATTAACTTTACACAGCAAACAAAAAAAGAATAAGTGACAGCGTTGCCACCTGGTCAGCAGTGTACATCACTAGCAACATAATTTTCTATAGTCTACCTAAATAATTGTTAATTTATTTTGGTCCAATTATTGTCAGCGGTTAACAGCAACCACATTTATATTTACACTTCAAGTGGCTGCCAGCCTAAGACCACAAAGCTCCAACACTCTCTCCCTCTACCTCTACCTCTCTCTCTGCTTACCCAACTTCTATACACTTCCATCATTCCTGCAACAGGGTCAAAACAATGACGAAGGTCGTCTCCCTGTATAGCCTGAGCCTTTTTGTTTAATCACTGCGCTATTATTAATCATTCAATTGTATTCCCAAGGCAATTATGTTAATGCGCAGCACATTTTTAATTAACCAAAACACTCACACACACAGGAGAATTTGAAACACACACACACACATACGCATACACATACGCATATGCTATAAACCACACAGGCATTCAATGGGTGTTAATGTGTTTATAGCTAAATGAGGTGATTGTAGCTGTTAGGAAATGGCTTGTAGCTATATTATAGTGCTTAAAATTCCATTAATCTCGACTGGACAAGGACATCAATTGATGATATATATATATATTTATTATTTATCATTTATTATACAACAGATAAAGCTGACTTGCTAAAAAAAAAAAAACAATTTTTTAATTTAAAATTAAAATTTAACAGCAAAAAGTTTCTGACTTAATTTATTTAATATTAAACTGCGAAAGTATAGGCAATAGTTCGCTAAATAGAACTGGGTTCGAAGCCCAGCTATCTTCCTTAGCTATGTCAGAAACCCTATGCAATATCATTAAGTGTTCTCTATACAATATCAAAAGCCATTATAATAACGAAATATAATATTATTAAGAGTTAAAGTAAATAATCTTTAAATCGCTTTCGAAGTACAGTAAGGACTCCTTAATTGCAACTAATAACAGCTTAGTTTTCACATTATAATAAAAATATTTCCATATGTACAACAATTTTACTTTCTTCTGTAATCTTTAAAATTGTGTCTAAGCCTAAAACTTGCACTGAAAATTGCATGCAAGATTTGTCTATCTACTGTAAAGTTAATTTAACTTGCTTAATTTTCATATCTTTTAAATGCAGCTGGAATTTGTTTTAAACAAATAATCATAACACTTGTGGATCATTAGGTTTTATTATTTGTTGTGTCTAAATATGTGTGTGTGTGTGTGTATGTGTGTGTGTGTGTGTACGTGTTGTGGCTGTGTTGTTGTTAGCCATAGAATTAAAATGTTAAAATGTTAATATTGCATATCTGTGTGACAACTTTTGAAAACGAATTTCCCATAAAGGAGCAAACTTTTCACATAAAAGGTACAAAACCACCAGTCACTTAAGAAGCTATACACACACGCCCACACACACACACGCACACACAAAATGTATATATACTCATATTACGGCATTTACATAACTGCGAAAACATAATTGTCTGCGTGACTTTGACTATGGGTCTGAGAGTTAGTGTCCTTGTCCTGAGAGTTGGCAAAGTCTTCTTGCATTGTCCGTATCCTTGTTTCAATGATGGCGCACAGCAGTGGGTCCCAGATCCTGGCTCGTACAGTGCTGTAAGTGAAATTTTCCCAAATGCAAATGAATTCTCTTGTCAAATTAATTCTCTTTTCCATTTTCATACAGCTCTCCACCCACTCCAACAACTCCCCCTGTCATTGTCTTATCAACAGTTTTGTTGTTTTCTAATTATGCAATCTGTGTAATTTCCGGACAGACATAGCTCATTGCATCATTATCAACAAAAAAAAAAAAACAGAGAAAAATCTCATAAAACATATAAATATTTGTTTATCTTTTAATTGGCCAACAATAACTGAAACTCCTAACTGAATTGTGAGTTGCGGCACAAGAAAGTTAGCCAAAAGGAAAACACAAAATGTAATTATCAGTACATGCAATAATTAGTATAATAATAATGAGTGTTAGTATTGTTTGGTATAAGCATAAACAACTGATTATTCAATCAACTCAATGAATAAATAAATAAATGAATGAATGAATAAGAGTGCAAAAAGAAATTTCACAACTTGTCGTTATCCTTGCTAGAATCGCAGCTGACGAGCTGCGGAAACTTGCACCGGACTTGTATGCAAAATATGCTAGCAGGTGCCCAGCAGCAATAGGAAGCCATATATAATACCTACATATATATACACATATAACAACGGTTGTTCAACCTGTAAGGACAATCGATTTTCGATTAGAACCTGGGGTTGGCCGAGCAACCTTTGATGCATGCAGCTGCTATAGAAATTTTCTAGCTGGACATGTTGCAAGTTACAGTTTTGGCAAGCAAGTTATGACTTGCATGTTGCATGCAGATAAGGCAAACAAAATCAGTTACGTGTAAGTACTTCTACTCACACTATATAGGTATCGATACATATATATATATATATATATATATATATTGTGCAACATTTGTATAAAGTAAAAAAAAAGGGGCAGAAATAACAGCCATAGTTACAATTGATATATTTATTTATGCATTTATCCTTTGTACAGCTAGAAATTGTATAAATTCGAATTGCATTGACAATGTGCTGTTTTGTGATAAATGTAGGCGTGTCCTCTGCGTGTGTGTGTGTGACAGTGTTTTTGTTATCCTATTGGAATCCAGCCGACAATTGGCCAAAAGATCAACAACGTTTGCATTTCAATGCACTACTACATTTCAAATATAAACAGGCTAAATTAAATTTTATCTACAATTGTACGTGACTGAAATACATAATATCACATACACATACATATATAAATATATATATATATATATATATATATATATATAGCTATAGAAGCATCTTTAGGCTTTCTAACAGTAACCAAGTTATATTCTATATCCTACATTCTATATTCTATATTCAATAGTCAAAACTCACGTGACAATGTGCGAAAATATTTGTGCAAAACGTGCCAGCGTATGGTACAGCGACTTAGTGTACACATATGTACCTATGTACCTATATTAAATATATGTACAAACGATTAGTTAATAGCTGCAAATGTATAGGTTTAGTTCAAATCCCTAAATAAGTTATGATAATACAAGATAATAGTAGCTAATGGTAAATTCATAAATATAATGTGTTTGCTTTGCCATAGGCAAACAATCAGACAATTAAATAGAGATAATTACTAACAAAATTTGTACAGAATATTATGTGTACAAAGCACACTATTATTGTACCTTTTGTGTAGGTTTTATAAAAAATATATTTTACATTCTATACGTAATAACTTTTATCTCATATTATGGTTTCGGCTTAAATTGAGATTAAAAATACATAAATTTAAAGCCAAAAACCTCCTCGAAATGTACCAAGCTCAAACAAATAGGTACAAAGCACATTTTGGTTACTATTAATGCAATCAAAATGAATGAATTATATTGTAGAAATTATTTCTATATGTATTTGTATTAAATTCATTATTAGTATGCTTCAACTTCCTGAAATGTTGAATTGTTATATAAATGATTAAAGTACCATAAGTAGACACATCCTGGCTGGAAAGCGAAGCTAACAGCACTCTACGAATTGCCTAAATTAGACATTTGGCCCATTTATATAACTCGTAGAAAAAAGCAGTTAAGCTTTTGGTACGATTTGGGTACTTATATTGATATGAGCAGGCATAAATGTAATAATAGCCCAGATTTAATTGCCAGTCATTTCTATGGGAACATTCACAGACAAATATGACTCGACACAGACGCAATTAAGTTATAATTAAAGCATATCCTTTGGACCAAGCTGCAAATAGTAAAATATTAGTACTGTGCCCGAAGAAGATTATATATAACCATATAATATATTCATTATATTGTTGACTTATAAACATAATAAGTATATTTGATTTTCCGCTTTAGTTCGAGTCCAGGACTCCAGAAATGATATGCACAACTTTCACAGAAGCTACAAATAAGGACAAATATATATGGCAAACATATGCACATATATATGTATATATACAACACAAGCTTATGCCGAAGTTATGGTGTTCATAGTTATATAAGCACACACACGTATTGAATAAATTATTGTTTATATATATATATATACATATAGTTTCTGTATAGTTTTGTATAGAATGTGTAGCGTCTGCTCGATGTGCATCCTTATTTAGCGCTATTTGAAAATCAGAAGCGTTGCCATTGTCGTTGTGGGCTGCATTTTAATTGCACTTCTTTACGTTCGCTGCGAGGACACTTGCATCATTTTAATGACACAAAGTCAGTAAGTAAGTATACGCACCAGGCAGTCTATAGTCCTGTTTCTACATGCCCCATGCTCCTTTCAACATTCTCTTGACTTTAGCACTGTCACCGACTCTGCTCTGTGGCTCGTGCTCTGAATGCGTCAGTCAGCGAGACGAGGCAGCATCTGCATTTGTAGCAATGAGCTGGAGAGAGAGTGAGAGAGAAAGAGGGGGATGGCGAGTGAGACGCGCTTTGTGGCCTGTTTGTGTCAAATGCAAATAGACTTAGGTCTTAGTCCTTCTTCCTTTTTTGTATTTGGTATGCAAATGCTACAATGCGACAACCAATGACGACGATGATGATGATGATCATGATGAGAAGCGACCTATGCATTTTGTGCGTGCAACCAAAAGCAAATAATGCAACCTTACCAACTTGCTGTTGTTGTTAACTTTGGCCCAAACCACAATGCTTATAGATACTCCCCAATATCCTTTTCACACTGTCCATGCTAATTCCTGGTATACCATATATCCAACTATTGTTAGTCAAATATTTGTCACGAAATTTCAGCTGCAATGACGAAAGTCATATGCAAATCAACCAAATGGAAACTACATCGAATTGGTTACAAATGTACCATACTATATATGTACCAAAACATAAATGTACCCTAAATCAAATTAAATACAAAACATGTTTTTATAGTTCTTCTTAAGATAAAATCAGCTTAAAGCATATATTTCTTTTGTTATCAATTTTTCTATAAACTTTCGGTACAGTTAGATTTTCTAAGTATACCAATTGAAGTATTAATATTGTACCATAACTATTTATGCTATTTATTTATATATTATATAATGGTTAGAAGATAATATAAATTGTTTTAGTATCTCAGTTTAATTTAAATTGCAAAAGCTATTAACTTTATCGTTTCCCCCAATGAAATTCAATTCAGAATTGTAGTAGCCATACACACATACACACACACACGCACACATACATTTAACTCAATTAACATTGTTACCATATAATTAATGCAGTTTAATTATCCATAAGTCCGAAGCTTAACAAGATGTTTCCAAATGTGATTATTAATCATTTTCAACAGATTCATTTGCATACTTCAAATTATTCGAATGAGTTGCGTGACTGAAATTACTAACTTACATTTTAATAGGATTATTATAATATATATAGATATGAAAATAAATATATATATATATAGATATAAATTATAGGATATTCAAAAATGAAATGCCCTAATGAAGATTGAGCAAAAGCATTTTATCATCAGAATAAGATTACTCTTCATCGATTCGATTCGATTCGATTCGATTTGATGCGATTTGAATCAAATGAAATGGATTCATCAATGTGGTTTGAATGAGTTTAACTGGCGCCAAGACAAAATTAATAGATTGATATTGATGTGATATGTCCTTTGTAGCCAATTTTTGAAATCCATTTCAACTCCAGGCCCAAATGCTACTACGCAGCATGCATAAATTTTGGTAGATGGGATACGAAACATTGAAATAATGTTTCCTCGGAATAAACTAATTTCTGGCTAGAAATCAAGTTGTCATTTGCCTTTGCTTTTGCCTTTGCCATTTTGGTTGTCATAACCAATATTAAATCAGTTATGTTTGGTTGAACAATAAAAGCCAACACACACACACACACACTCAGATACACAGACGTACACATAGACATAGATAAAATAGTAATTGGCCAGAGAACAAAATATCTATGTGATGTGCCATTAAAATGTAGCAAAATAAAAAGAAAAAAAAGTAAAAAAGATAAGGTATATACGACTAAAGCATCTCCTGTACACTAAAAGAAAGAGCTTGCTATAATAAAAGTTTATTTTAAACAAAATTAACTTCCTAAATTTATACTTCAATATAAGTATAGTGCTCTGAGACTTATTTTGTACAAGGTTTATATGAAAAGGATTCAAGTTAAAGTTAATATGCTTGAGTGTAGGGTATATCAATTGCTAAGTATATAACTGTACTGCTAGCAGGCACTATAAATATGCCATAAGGAATAGAAAAGTGTACTAGAAATAAGCTGGTAAGTGAATCGGAAGCAACTGTTTCAGCATTATGACAGCAAATTGTTTTTGAAGGCATAAATCGAGGACACAAAAATGGGCAAAAACGGCCCAAAAGCCTTTGGCCAGAATGTGTTGGCAGCAAACCTGGTTGAGTTGACCACGTTAACGTTTTAGTATAGTGCTTCGCAGTTCTTGGCTCTCTTTTAGCTACATACAGCATTTCAGTTTAAAACAATTTGTTATTCTTTTAGTATATTTTTTTTATAAGAGAATATTAAATTATTTATTAAATCTTTTCATTTATTTCCCAAGTTGAACTTTATACACTCAAAAAAAATATACAAAATAACTTTAAATTATACAAATAAAGTTTGTACATTTATGCAATGTTCGCAATGTCAAAGTTGCCCCCTTGAAACTAATTTTGTACAATGTTTAAGGTACATGGTACAGGGTACACCAAAAGAGAGAAGAGCACAAGAGAAAATGGTACACAAAATGCATTCATTTTGACAGTTTACAGAATGCGACAATTTTTATTCATTTAATCGCCTTAACATTCATTTCTTTCACCCGCAAGCAACAAAATACAAAACATATCCTTATGTTTACTATAATATAAATGTACATCTATACAAACAAACACACACACACAGCCACACACCCATATACACTTACTAGCTACCTTATGAAAACGGCGTTCACCTGTGTCTCTGTTCATAAGAAACATATTTTGGGGTTGTTCCGCGAAGCGCAAGCGCTTTAAATTTATTAAAAATAATATTTAAAATTATGAATAAATTTCAAGAGTAAAAATAATAATTAATAATAAGCATTAATTAAGAAATAAATAATATTATAATTACATACATATAGAGCTTTAGACTTTAGACTAAAGAATTCCTTCTTAAATTTCCATTAAAAGAATTATTAAATTAAATTTAAATAAAGTAAAGAAAAAATTTAACGACATTAAAAAAATAACTTTTTTATTTATTTTAATTTTATTTTTTTCTATTTAAAAAATAATTTTTTTTTTAATTTTACTTTTTAGATATTTTTTTATTTTTGTTTTCTCTTGGAATCTTTTTGCTTAATTTAAAATTGTTTTTGTCTCATTTAAATAGAAAATTGCAGAGCATTAAAATAGTTTTCTAATTAAGTTTTTTACAATATAATGTTGAAAAAAAGTTGTAATTTATTTTAACAAAATTTTTATATACGAAGAAACAAAATGGCGGAATTCGGAACTCGGAACTCACCTGTAAAATCTGTCTGTCGAGCAGCAAATTGAAAAGGCAAGCGACAGTTCAGCGAAGTAAAGCGATTTCATTAAAGCTTTTGAAATATTAAAGCGCATTCAATCGACCTGTGTGGGTGTGAGTGAGGGTCTGTGTAAGTGTGTGTGTATATGTAACGTATTATTTTTGTGTGTATGTGACTGAGTATGCTTGTGTTGCGACTACTTGGAGCACTACTACTACTACTACAGAGGCAAGCACACCTTTGACGCACGTCAGTTGTAGGTTTTTGTTTGCTGTTGTTGCTTGTGTTGTTGTTGTTTGTTTGTTTCATTCTTTGTTTGTACTGCCTGTGTATATGTTGTATATGACTGTGTGTGTAAGTGTGTGTGTGTGGCACGTCCTTGTTACCTTCCTGTTATTTCATTCCTTTTGTTGTGCGCTGGAGTCATCTTTTATTTCATTTTGTCTCTTAAGTGTCAGAGCATGAAACGGACAATATAATTTACATTCTGTATGCAAATGTGCGAGCCCACACGCATACGCACTCACATACAGCACACATACAACCATACATACGCACAGAGAAATATACACATATATACAATGATGGCAGATGTGTTATCCTGCGGCACCATTGCATTCGGAAATGCCAAATTTACAATAAAAACCAAAAAGTTTGAATAAGTAATTTCATTCAAACTGCGAGTCCTTGTTGCTGTTACATATATATTTATATATATGAAAGAGTGGCAGGAGTAGCAGCAAAAGGAGAAGAAGGAGAGGGAGGAGGAGAACAGCAGCAGCAGGCAATTGTTAAGGAAGCACCATGAATGTCATTCCCTGACGTCTTCATTCATTTTATGAATAAGATCTGAAACTCTGTGAATAATTCATTTAAATCATTATTTATTATAATTTCATATTAACTACAATTTCATGCATATACACTGAAAGAAAAAATGTGCCAAAGAAAACTTTTATTGCAAAAAACTAAAGTACTTTCTGTTCTCTTTTGAAGTGAACAGCTTAATGCATTTATTCAACTATAAATCTACACGGAATTTATACACAAACCGAATACATTTATCCTTTGTTATAAAAAAATTTTTGTATTTTTATAAAATGGAAAAAATGAAATTGAAATTGAAAACAAAAATAACTCAATTAAAAGAATTTTGGTACACAAAAGTCAACAATTTATTAAAAAAATATTTACAACCAACTTTTCAGCCTTAACCATAAAAAAAATACGCAGCTGCTGCTGCTGCTGCTTTTGCTGCTGCTGTTGCCTGTTGTTAACTGTTATTAAGGATTTCATATTTCAATGAACATATCAAAGGATATTTGTATGAGCACAAATGAATTATACTTAAATTGAATACATATTGAATATATCGAATATACATGCGTTGCAAAGCGAATAATTGTGGCAGTGGGAACGGATATGCAGCGCTCCATGTTGCATGGTCAATATTTAGTGACTGACAAGGATACACAATACATTGCCTGCTGTTTACCAGTTACCACCTGCCACATGCCACTTACCACTTGCCACTTGCCACTAGCCACTTGCCATTTGCCAGTTGCCTGTTGGCAGTTGCCAGTTGCCAGTTGCCAATTGTAGGTATCATTAATTTGCTTTTACGCCCACTTTGGTTTACAGTTGCAGGTCACAAAATTGTTGGTAATAGTGTAAATATTTTGTTACCGGCTGTTGCACAGGTCGAGCTTAATGTAAGTTTTAGTGCAACAGCAACAACATATTGTAATGGAAAGCAAACACATACAGTACTGCTAGTTGCATTTGCAAAACAAAAAAACAAACAACAAACAGCAAACAGCAAACAATAAACAATAAACAACAACAGCAGCAGCAGGCTCAGGCAGAGGCAGAGGCAGAGCGAGGGGAAGAGGCACAGTCAGAGGTAAAGGCAATCAGGCAAAAAACAAAAGCAAAACCAACAGCATTTGCATAGACCAAGTGACGACAACTCTACTCCTAACCAGCAGTAGCAGCAGCAGCAGCAGCAGCAGCAGCAGCAGCAGCAGGAACAGCAGGTCCTGACATCAAGCTAAAAACAAAGCATACTTTTTTGGGTAACTGCGAACAGCAGCAGCAGCAAGTCACTTGGCAGGAGCATAAGGAAAACCGCGACCACAGTATGCCATTTCTTTTATTTTTATATTTTTGTGTGAAAATCGACAATGCCAACGCCATGCGGCATGCGGCATGCGGCATAACGTTGTTTCTGCCAAATGGTGAAAATGCTGGAAATCCGAAAAGTACTGAAAAGTGGAGCAAAACAGAAGAGAATTGTGAAATGTGAAAAACGAAATGCACAGAGAAAGTCTTGATTTGAAAATTGTTTGCTGTTATTAGTTTCTGTGACTTGAGATGCTTTTAATTAACGCCTCAACCCGCCTCAATCCTTAGCACAAACACTGACTGCCAGCAGTTGCTTGCCAAGCGAACAAACAAACCAACCAACCAACCAACCAGATCCACATCCTTTACGCCTCTACGCATTCTTGTGCAATTAGCGGAGTCCAGCGAACGATAAGACAGATCCTTTTACAAAAGTTTCATCATGCCGCATGGAATCGTCAATGATTTCAGTTTGTGGCATACAAATTTCTAAACTCAAAACAGGACAACTTGTCAGCACAGACTTGTCCAAAAGGATATAAGCTAGAATGCACAACTAGAGCTTCAAACCAAAGTCCTTAAATGCACTCAATAATTACTCACAGAAAACTTAATGAAAATCGTCTCTAACCTACTCATTACAACTGTCAGTTGATGAAAGTCAACGAAAGGACTCTTAATGCACTCCTTAAGGACATTTTTTTATGCTATATACTATCACTTTAACTATTTAATATATGTTTTAAGTTCGACCACATTTTGCTGCAACTCTTGTGCATCGATAGAAATGCTTCATTCTCACTATAAATTGGTTCAAGTTTTATCCTTAAAACTAACCAAATATCCTTTATATATATATATTTATAGTTTAGCAGCATATAAACAATGCTCTGGCTGCCTATGGCTTAGCATAATGTTGAAGAAAAACTTGGGGAAAACTTTTAAGCAACATTAAAAATGTGTTTGTTTTAGCATTTAAATGGAAAATTTTGTGGCAAAAAAAAAAAATAAATAAATAAAACTTATATTTTAGTTAAGTAAAAAACTAAAAAGGAAAGAGTAAAATGGGAAAATGGGAAAAAAGAAAAACTGAAAACTAACTAAAAACTTGAAGCTAAAAGTCACCTTATTGCACTTTCTACTTTCTGGTTAAACTGGAGAAATGGGTATAAAAGATGAGAAAGTATGAAACTAAATATAAATATCTTAGATATCAGCTATTCAGATAATAGATAATATAAGAAATATATATAGTACATAAATATGATCTATATATCTATATATTATATGAATATTAGGCAATTTTATTTTATTTATGCAGAAGGAAAGTTCACAAAAATCAGCTGCTACCTATACTTAAACAAAATATAACTTAGATTGATCTTAGCTTTATGATTTGTATAACTATTCCTAACCAGTTTTATCAACTTTGCTTAACAATCAAATAAGTAAAGGGTATTTCCTAGTCGTGATTGAAAAGTAACTTGTTTTGAACTTGTTGTCAACACAATTGAGTGTGTTCCTGCAGTGCTTTTACACACGTATATTCCAGCTTCATTGTCCACAAGTATACAAGTATATATATATACATATGCACACATATATTATATATATACTTTATACACATTATATACATACTTTATATATATAATATATACATACATTACCCCATAGAAGTGGTGATTGAAGAAGCCTTTTGAACTGTTTACATTTGGCTCTCTAAAAGGCGCAACACAAAAATCAAACAAAAACTAAAGAAAACTGTAGTCGGGTGTACCCGACTACGAAAGCTCTTCGCTCACATACAATGGCATACTATTATACAATACGATGACAACATTAACTAGTACAAATTGACTTAACTATACTGTAGTTCCTATATATATAAATACAGATGCAGATCATCTCACTGTAAGCCACGGGAAAACATGTTTTTTTTGATACTTTTGGCACTTTGCATGGCTATAACTCTGGCAAATATGGACCGATTTCATAAAAATATACTTTTTTAGAGTCCTTGAATTTAGTGCTGTCGAATGCAATTGGTTTTATTCAAATCTAAGTCATTGAAAATTTTTTTAATTTTTGCAGTGTTACCCCTTGACAAAATTGCAAAAAAATGAAAAAAAATTAATTTATGTTTCTTTGTTAATTTTTGATGCCAAACGTTAGTACTGTTTGTTACGAGTCCAAAAAGGTATAAAACTTTATAATCGGTGCACAAATGTCAAAGATATAGCTTTTTAAGCAAAGGCAAGTGGTCACCAGCTATTTGTGGTGCTCGTCATAGCCTCTAGAATCATCACACTATACTACCGTTAAATGCACAGTATAGTGGTGTAACGGTAACAATAATAATTAAGAATATAATACTATATTTATTTATTTATTTTTTAATCAAATTCTTAGCTTTTGCTTAACGTTGATAATGCTTATAGGCTACAGTTAAGCTAAAGTTCATATTAAAGCTCAACATAGCTGATATCGTTACATTTGAGTTGATCGAGGCTGAAACATAATAATATATACAATCGATTATGATTTGCATTTGATTGACAAAACAGAGAGACAGACAGAGAGAGGGAGAGAGAGAGAAAGAGTGTGTGTGAACTAGTAAAAACTATGACAAAGCTTTAATTGGGTTTTGTGTTGACTTTCTATATATATAATATATATATAGTGCGTGTAGGTAATAAAAAGAGATTTATCAGTAATAATATATATTTAAATTTATATTTGTTTGATTCAATTGCTAATTGCTAGACTCAAGAAGTCAATGAGTACTTGTTAGTATTCATTGTGCTCAGTTTCCCAGAATCATTGCGAATGCTCAAGAGCAGCTCAGAGAGATGTGAGAAGTGTGATTTAGAATCTTGTTGTGGTTGGGCTTAACAACAACTCATAGAGATAAGTGTTGAGAGCTGTGTTGTTGTTGTTGTTGTTGTTGATTTCAAATGTTAACAGAGCTTGCTTTTGGTCTATAAAATGAGTGTTAAGAGCGAGAAGTGTTCCAGTAGCACTTGGAACGCAAGTACAGACAGATTCCAGATTCTGGCTTAAGTTAAGTTGGTGTTGTTATTGTTGTAGTTGTTATTGTAGTTGTTATTGTAGTTGTTGTTTGTATTGTTGTTGGTGCTGTCAACATGTTTCGTTGCTGTCTCCTCATCACCTTTGTCTGTGTACTTGGCGCTGAGTCTGCCCAAGCAGGTGAGTCTTATAGAAATCTTCTATGAATGACTCGTTCGTTCGTTGTTTTGTTTATTGAATTAATTGCTTACTTATTAACAATTTAATTAGCTTATGCGGATGATTGTAATACACCGAACGGTGCACAGGGCAAGTGCTTGCCATTTTCATCCTGTACGGATATTGAACAAAAATTGTTAGCCACACAAAAGTCTGGAACAGCTCTACCAGCCGAGTATGCTGCCTACTTGCATAGAGCATCTTGTGGAGAATTCGATGGAGTGGTAAATATATATTATTCAGTTATAAATCTAATATAGTATATATGTATATATCACTTTTGTTGGTTGTGTTTTTTTAGCGTCATTTCTGCTGCCCCAAAGAACAGATACAACACAATTCCAAAGTCATGCAACTATTTACGAATGCAAATTTCACATGTGGCACCATACTGAATCAGCGTGTGGCAAATGGGTACGAGGTGCAACTCTCCTCTAGACCCTGGATGGCATTGCTGCGGTATCAACAATTTGGACAGCCTCGTTTCCTATGTGGCGGCACACTTATCTCTAACCGTAAGTTAAACCTATTGAACCAAGCGAACTTATACTAACTGTAATTTATGCTTATCTTTTAGGCTATATACTAACAGCTGCTCATTGTGTGCATGGACTTCAAGATCAGCTGTAAGTAAACATTATAATAATCAGAAAATCAATGCTAATCTTAAGCTTATTTAATACTCTTATATAGCTACGAGGTGCGGCTGGGAGAGCATCGCATTTCCACGGAGAAGGACTGTCGTCAGCAAGGACGCAAAGAGAAATGTGCACCGCCAGTTAAGGATGTGGGCATAGAGAAGTTTATACTGCATGAGAAATATGATTTTAGACGAGTTACAAATGACATTGCTCTACTACGTTTGAATACCACAGTTACATTCGAGAGTAAGCAATTCGATTTCATAGTAAAATTTCATCACTTAAAGCAATTGCTTACAGAACACATAAAACCGATTTGCTTGCCTGTCAGTGAAGAGTTGAAGAGGCAAGCTGAAACGCTTTCCAATTACTTTGTGACCGGTTGGGGCACCACCGAAGATGGTTCTTCGTCCGATGTGCTGCTGCAAGCAAATGTGCCCATACAGCCTCGTTCAACCTGTTCCACTGCCTACAATCGCGAGGTGCTGCAGAGCCAGCTGTGTGTAGGTGGCGGTGATCTGCAGGACTCCTGCAAGGGCGATTCTGGTGGTCCATTGCAGGCACCTGCACTTTATCTGGATGAGTACAAGCTGCGTATGGTGGAGTTTGGTATAGTCAGCATGGGTGTTACATCCTGTGGCCAGGTCAGTCTGCCAGGTCTCTACACCAATGTTGCCATGTATGTGCAATGGATAACAGATACTATAGCCAGATATGGTCTATAAAAGTAATCAAATAGCATTGCAAATGGCCTTGTGCAGCCACTTAGCCCATATGCATATACGTTACTCAACATGAATTAAGCTCATAATATATTATAACAGCTAGCATATTTCCCAATTACTTAATAAAAATTCCCATCAATATAGTTCATTTTACTGATAAGCATACACACTATATATAAATTTTATATATTATATAATATCTGCTTACATTGTAAATTTAAATATGAACTGCTGGAAAATTTGAATTGAATCCATGCAGCTGCCAAGGCTATTTTGTGTCTAGGGAAAAGCCCCGCTTGATGGGAAATTTGTCATAGGCCAAACAATTATTTGCCAACGCCATCTGTTGCTCGTTGTGCACTTACTAAAGCGTTCGCAACATTTTAGCACATATATTAAATGAATTTATTTATTTTAGATGATCAGCTAGATTAAGTTTCTGCAGAAGCGTCATAACTGTAAATCCAAACTTGGCCATCTGCAGAATAAGAATATATTTACCTTTCTTTTATTATAGTTCGTTGCTGTTTACCTGTACATTGCTTTTTATAGAAATGGAAAATATGCCGCCAGCATCGAATATAATTGGTTGTTGCGCATTATGCATAAAAGCTCTTAATGTGGTTTTATATTTTGGGTCAGCATCCATCCAATTAGACTGAAATAATAACTGACTTAAACCGCTGCAGTCTTCAACAAACAAATCACATAAATAGCAAAAAGGAAACGATTCCAGCAGTACACCTGTAAAATATACAATAGAAGAGAAGCCACGAGCGATATCCGAATAATGTAAGATGTTAATCATGGTAACTCCCAGCACAATGCCAATCAATAGGAATTGTATTAAAATTGATAATGACATAACTGGACGCAACAGGGCACAGGAACTGTAAGCATAATTATAAATTAATAAAATAATTATATCCACAGGTATTCCATATATTTACTTTAATATGAGCCTATGCCCAATGATGCAGTTCACCAGATCGTTATAGTTTTCACTTTCGATTTTTAAGGGATTACAGCGTAGCTTACGTATATGATTCTTTAGCACTTCAACATGAGCTCGAAGTATGACCAACAGAAGAAAGGAATATGTATCCACAATTAGTAGCATCGCTGCCATCAAAAATACAATGAAATACTCAAGGATTGTTTGCAGCCAGAGACTGCGCAATCCATTGTTCCAATCCAAGAATGGATTGTATATTCTCCAAGGCGGACGACTGGTTAGTATTCCGGTCATAAAGACAGACATTGTGTAGCTGAAGTAAAATATGGCATAAACTAAGAATATGTAATTGGAACGTGCAACTGCCTTATGAATGGTCCGACGATCATCGTTATCCTGCAGCCGCTGATCAAGTTTTTCCAGAAATGACTTCATCTGATCTAAACGGGGCAGGAACATAATAACCAGCGATATTTTTGTCGTTGTTCCTAAAGTATTAATGGCTATTTGCAGCACTCCAAGAAATTCGGCAGGCGTAAAGTTGTTGAAATCGTTGAAAATACTGAGCACAAATCCAATAGGCAAATAAACTACTGAAAGACCAAACACCAGGCACATCCATAATAGATATAGGAATCTATAGTTCTTAGCTTTTGGTGGTATCCAGCCAACAAATCGCATAACTCGATTTAAATAGGTACATCCTGCTTTGGAATGCACCTGTACTAATACAGGAGCTGGATAAATTAGTCTAAATATCCTTGTCATCGTCAAAGAAATTGAGAACTGTGAGCAGAGCTCCGTAGGCTAAGCCTTTATATACAAACTCTTAAAATATCAATTAAACCATATATAATAATGGGAACAAGCCAGGTGTACACTTATTTTAAGCTTTTATACTACAATTAAGCAAACTTACTTATTTATGCACATCTAAGTGACAATCATATATAAATTAGCAATAAATTTAAAGGTAATTTTATTAATTAGATTCTTAGCCCCCTTTTGTCTTTGCAAAAAGCTAAAAGAATATATACGATGGTTGAAAAGGGTTTGATGAGTATCTTAAGTAGCTACCCTCGCTTATTTAAGCTATATCTTTGGCAATTCGGAGCCGATTATAGCTTCTTATACCTTGCAGGACTAATAAGAATGAATGCAAACGTTTGGTATCAAAAAAACAATAGAAAAACCAAAATAATAAGAAAAATTGGCGAAAATTTTTATGACGCAGATTTAAATAACATTAAATCCAAAAAAGTATATACTTTTGGAATCGGTCCTTATTTGCCAGAGATATAAAGCTAAACATAAACTTATATAATTGTATTCTATATGTTAGGAAATTTTTGAGCAAGACCTCTAGCGTTCATTTTGTACTACTAGCGCCAGCTGTTGATAGTTCTAAGATAACTCAACACCTACGCAACGGTTTTGATTTTCTGAACGCAC
The DNA here is from genome assembly GCA_037044455.1 of Zygothrica quintamaculata. NCBI lineage: Eukaryota > Metazoa > Arthropoda > Insecta > Diptera > Drosophilidae > Zygothrica > Zygothrica quintamaculata. The sequence continues at coordinate 47,787 of JBAMBS010001736.1, forward strand.
GTAAAATGCAACACTGCATGTGCTTAGCTGGCAACTGTTAACTTGCCAGAAGAAACATTGGCGCGAAATTTAAATTAGAAATGTTAACATTACAGATAAGAAAAGTTACTTCAAATTTCTTTTCAAAACTTTTCATAAGTTTTATTCAAAATATCAACTTTAGCAATATTTTTATGGAAATAAAGTCCAAATTTACCTATTAAGGTATTTATATATAAAATGTGATGTTTGTGACTTAAATGGTGACAGAGCCGCCTTTAACCGTTTCACGCTAATGCTAACCGGTTCAAACTAGTTCCACCTTCGTGTTGTCATAGACGTTGTTATGGTGCTTTAAGTATACATAAAACAATAAAATTAATACATATGAATATAAATGCTTAATTGGAAAATAGAAACAGTATAGCATTTCACTTACACGTAATCATGAATCATATAATATAGATAATAGCTATGTCATATATCACACACTATATATAAATATAGCCACACACATAGAAACAGTTATTGTACTTTAAAAGTAGTTATTATATATTTATGCACACAGAACACCAGTTAAATATATTAAACCATTTTTTACCAACACCAGTAAAGCCGATGAAGCTATAAGTTAAAGGGGAAAGACAAAAGCTCTAAGAAATTTGTTTTCTATGGAACTGTTCGATTTTATTCCTATACATAAGTTAAAACACATTTGATAATACCATAATTTTGTGGTTTTTTTATTTTTTATCGTATGGTCAAATATATAATTGCTTTAGGGGTTTCTTTTTTACCACAATAAACACTTTGGTAAATTCGAATTTTTTTTCTTTTTAGTTTTTTCTTGCTTTTTTTTTTTTTTGGTAACAATAAAGTATAACAAGGCTAGTTAATGGCTATTTAATAAATATCAGATATGGGTCAACAAAATTTATGCATTGCTATAGTCATATATATTAATTATATATGTGTAGTTAAAATTAAAAACAAATAAAAAAAATAAAAAAAAATAAATAGGAAAATTTTAAACAAAAACCATTAACTTAAATAATTCAGTTTTAGTTAATTTTTATGGTCAACACCTGGATTTACATTCGTTTAATGATGGGCAGAATCTGACCGTTCTGCTTTCTATATATGCCAATGGAACTATGTGGTCGGTTAGGAGTTGGATTATTTAAAGGATGTCTTCGTCTTCTATATATGTCAACGAAAAAGGAAATAGCAATAGATCAAGGTCAATATGTATCAAATTATTTGAAATTTTCAAATAAAATTTCTTCATGAAAAAAGAATAAAAAGAGCTTTAAGCAAGGATTTCAGCTGCTTTTTTTTTTGTTTGTTTAGAGAAGTGCCGCGCTTGGTGCCAAATCCAGCGTTAGTAATTATATTAAAGAAAAGCAGTATAGTAAAAGCAGTATAAATAAAGGAAAGAAAATATTAGAAGGAAACAGAAAAACCATAAAAGCAATAATAAAATGCAAAAGAAAAGGAGGAAAATTAAAAATATTATAAACAAGGCATAGCAGTACATAAATAATAGATTAAAGCATAGAATAGAATATACATAGCAATATTATCATTATCGTTTTTTACATATAACAATTATCATGATACTTTATACAAATAAAACCGCTATGTACACAATATATATATAAATATAAATACTATAAAATTGTTGAAAATACATTAAAATTTCATATCGCACACTTCGCTTGACTAGTTCATTTCAGCTCTAGATGAATAATGAATAATAGCTTTGTCTAATATCTCGTAATCTCTTGAATTGAGCTGATATCCTTTAGACATAATTAACTTAATTAAGCACATTTAACTTAAATCAGCACAAATACAGACAACGTGACGTGCGTATCAATTATACAAATATATATCAAAATATCTTGACAGTGTAAGCCATTGCAGTAAGAATCTATTTTTGGTTAGTGGTTGGTGGTTGGTGCTGATGGTGTTCGCTTGAAAGTACTAATAATAGTTGAAGAAGTAGTAGTAGTAGTAGTAGTAGTAGTAGTAGAAATGGTAGTAGAACGAAGAGTGTGTTAGAATATGCAAGGCAGAAGTGCCATCAACGGTTTAACGGTTCAACTTATTTAATTGCGGCAATTAGCGGACTCTCAGCACCTATAAAAGAAATAAGAGAATAAAAGAAATTGTTAATTACTTTTTTTTCCATAGAGTTTGGTGGGCACTAATTCACGGGTCTTAATGTAGGGCATGCGTGGCCAGGTCCATGTTACGGGCATCGACGACTCATAGTTAAAGTTATACAATTGATCCTCCAACCATTTGCGCTTATCCTGCGGCTCGGGATACGTAGATGCAAGACCTAAATAACATAATTCAAGTATATATATATTATTTTTAGTTAATAGTGCAAAGAACTTATAGTTGATCATTTCTATATACCCTTGTCATATGCACACTTGGTGACTCCAATAGCAATATTCATGGAAACATCACGTATACTTTGCAGTGGAGGATACAAGGAACCACGTTCAATGTCCGTGGGCTCTACGAAGTTGGCCAATTCTTGGGCGGCAATGAGGAACATATCATCGGGTATATGATGAGTGCCCGTGCAAATAACGCCTAGACCAACTCCAGGGAAAATGTAGGCATTGTTGCCCTGACCTGGATAATAGGTTTTGTTACCTACGGTAACTGGTGGGAAGGGCGAACCAGACGAAAAGATGACACGTGCCTGACAGGAAATATTAAATACAATTTCTAGAACTTGTAGAATCAATAGCAACTACTTACATCAGTATTATTATAAGCCTCTTCAGCGGTACATTCCGCCTTGCTAGTTGGATTGGACAAGGCAAAGATAATGGGCCTCTCGTTGTTGTCCGCCATTGTGCGTAAGATCTTTGGTGTAAAGAGACCATTGGCTGCCGATGCTCCAATCAGAACCTGCATAAAACAAATATATTAAGTTATATTTTATAGGTAAATAATATAAAAGACGTACACTTGGTTTAACTTTGCTAACAATTTCGGAGAGATCTTGCATGGGTTCAATGTCCTTGGCATAGTTAACTTTATGGCCGTCCAAGCTACCCACTTTACGTGTGGTGGTCAATAGACCATCAATGTCGACCATGAATATTTTACTATAGGCCTCCTTGATGTCAACACCTTCAGCTACCATACCCTTGACCACAAGGTCAGCGATACCAATAGCTGCCTCTCCGGCGCCAGCAAATAAGAATGTATAATCCTTTAAATTTTTGTCCGTAATACGCTTCGAGGCATACAAGCCGGCAACAGCAACTGCAGCTGTTCCCTGAATATCATCATTGAAGGTACAGTAGGTGTTACGATATTTGTCTAAGAATCTAAATGCATTATGATTGCCGAAGTCCTCGAACTGAATGAGTGTATTCTGGCCATAGCGCTTGACAACTGCCTCCATAAACTCGTCAATGAAATCATCGTATTCACGACCAACGACACGTTTTTGCCTTAGGCCAACATAAAGTGGATCTTCCAGCAGATCAATGTTATTGGTACCCACATCCACCACGATGGGCAGACATTGATGTGGCTTAATACCAGCCAACGCCGTATACAACGCCAGTTTACCAACAGGTATACCCATGCCGCAGGCACCCAAATCACCTAAGCCTAGGATACGCTCACCATCGGTCACGCAGATAGCACGCACATTTGGTTCTGGCCAATTCTTCATCACATCGAAGATATGACCGCGATCATTGAACGTAACAAAGAGACCATGAGGACGTCTATAGATTAGACCAAAACGTTGACATGCCAGACCCACTGTAGGTGTATATACAATGGGCATGAGATCCTCAATGTTTTCCGATAGAAAGCGGAAGAAAAGTCGTTCATTACGATCGTGAAGATCGCTCAAGTATAGGTACTTATTAAGGGGTTCCGAGTAGCGATTAACAGCAATCTTACACAGCTGCAACTGCTCCTCCTGACTCTTGTAACGAGCTGGCTGCAGGCCGTGTATACCCAACACCTGACGCTCCTCCAGCGTAAACGCTAAACCCTAAAGGGGATGTCATAAAACAGAAATTCAATTCGTTATGGAATATGCCAGCTGGTGATAAAAAGTGCACTTACTTTATTCAAGCGGGGATCACGAATATGGTCGATGCCTCGCACCTGAGAGGGGCAAATAATGTCGCCGACAACCTCATGATATCCACGGGCATCACACAGCGCCAGCGCCGAAGTTGCCGGCAGTGTTGCTGATGTTGTTGTTGCTGGTGTTGTTGTCACTGCTGCAGTCCCGGTACGACATAATTTACCGAGATTACCACACAAACTATAATAGATATAGATGTAAATGTTATCATTTTGATAATTTATCAATTTTTGTCACATTTCAAAGCCAAGTCCAAGGCTAGAGATTGTCTACATTGTCTACATTGTATCATGTCTATCAGAGGATGAGTTAAAAACCATTTTGTAAGTGCGATAAGATTCTAAATGAAACGATTATAACATTACGACAAATATCGTTCAGATTCTCTGAACGATATTTCATAATTTATGCTAATTGCGGGTGCCTTGTGACTAATTTGTGTTTGCGGTTCATTGCTGTAAGTCATGCCTCTCCTACGGATTATGTATATGTATAACATATATAACGATTGCTTGGAGTGGTAAAAAAAAAAACGTTAGAAAACCCGTTAATGACGCTTTTGAATAGACCCCCACGCGTTCATGACGTGGTAACCGAGCAACCCAATCACCCACGGGCTGAGCAAACGCTTCCACTTCTAGTTGCTAATTATCAGCGAAGTGTAAGAGGCAGAGCTCATGGGAACGTTGTTATCATTCTAATCATTCGTCATTTTCTTTTGCTCTATATATTTATACAACTTAACACTAGTAGTGCTCACATGAGCACCCAAGTTTTCACAATTTCGCATATGCACAACATATGTATATTATAGTATGTATATACATATAATATGATATATATATCTAATCATACATTGAAATGTAAATGACAGTTGTAAATATTTCCGTGTTCACTACGTTTATACGATATACATAGGCACACATACATACGTAATGTAGAATGGGAAATATCACGATAATCTCATGACGTAAGCTGTAATTTACGAGCATTTTAACATTTCTTTTTATTTTCCTACTAAATGACATTTTCAGTTCTAAACTGAGAAAAGCTCTCCGACAATTTATCCCTCTCTTCGGTTTCTCTTTATAAATTATAATATAAAAATCAGAATAAACTATTGCTAACATTGAAGCTGATCTCATTTATAGTATAAATATCGTCAGCTATATAAAATCCAACATTAATATGTCATAAAAACCTAATGGAAAATAAAATAAAAACAAAAACTTAACAATAAAAGTATAGCATAACAAATTAAATTTATATTTATAGTAAACTTTATACACTATTTAAACTATTTTTTTTTTTCAAAGAACAAAAGGTCCTTAAGTTTTCAAGCCTTGAAGTACCCATTTTCTTAGTGAAGTGCAGAACCAACCTATAAAATTTCCTCTTTCGATCCTCATTAAGTACCTGACACTGTTTATATCAGAGCACATATGTTATCACAAGCAAAATTTGTGAATAAGCTTAGCTGTGCGGTATAGGTGTAAGGCTTACCGTATGCGTGTTTGTGTATAGGTATGTGTGTATGAAATTGCTAATTAAACGGTACGCTGTTGCTGACGGTAACTGCTGACCAACTGAAACACATATGTATATGTATGTATACACAAATATACATAGGTATCTTCACACAAAAATCGTAAGTTATTTTTTACGTCATGTCAAAGCCAAAAAGAAGTCAATGTACTCAAATTTACTGTGCGTAAAGAAATTTAAAATTTAGAATGTGGCAGAAGGCTAGAAATATAGCAACAACAACGCAACAATATACACACATACATATAATAGCAAAGAGAGTGAGTAAGAGCATGAGTGCGAGAGAGTATTAGACGGAAGATGAAGACGAAAATGAAGATGAACAGCGAAAAACTTTTGAACTTGGCAAAGAAATATGGAAATTAAAGAACCTAAAAAAAACACTAACAATAACAATAATAGAAAATATTTTCTGTATTTATTTATATATATATATATATATATATAAATTTAGAATTTGGCAATAGAAAAACTGAGGGGTTTTTATGAATAATACACGCAGTGTCCATGTCCATGAACACGAAGGTGCCCAAATGCGTTAAAGCAAATAAATATGCAGTCATATTCATACAAACATCATTATGTGTATGTGTGTATAATTTGTTTGTGTGTATTGATTTTTCAGCTGTTTTTATTATGGCAGTGTTTGCGTGTATATCTAAAATGTTTTTTTTTTTAAATTTGTTTTGTAATGGGTTATGCAATAAGCATTATAGCAATTGTAATCAAAAGACTCTGCTGCCAAAGAAGCTATTTAAGATTCAGCGAGGAACAAGCGAAAACCAGAAAAGTTAGGTCAATGCCAAAAACGTGGGAATTTTCCCCTTCCTTCTAAAGCCAACAGGAGTTATATTATAAGCACTGTGTATGTGTATGTGTTTGTGTGTGAATGTGTGTGTGTGTTCGTGTGGCATTGAAAACGAAAGCTGCGCAGTTGAATGCAAAGAGGTGGGACACCTTGGCGCACAATCGTCTGCCACAAAATGACTGGGTCACTAACAAAAACAGCTGGGACGCAAACCAAAGGACTGAGAAATGTAGTTGCATAATATCCGTCACTCGCAACATGTATAAAAATTTACAAACACAGCACATTTCTTCTGCAATTTGATCAAAGACCAAGAAATGCTATGCGTTGCTTGGATAACAAAGCTTACCTGGGCCTTGTGAACATTTTACACGCCTTAATGTATTATGCTTTCTTGGTATTATTTATACTTTATTTTATATAATATTTTTAAGCTTGCGTTTTATTTGACACTTATCACTGAGAAATAATACTTGATGTTACGCTAAGCTTTTTTTTAATATGAAACACAGTATTATAATGACCGACCAGCTACCCTTAAATTCCCAAAAAACAAAGTTGAGTATTGAACGTGCGGCGCGAAAACGACCGCGCGAACTTGTCGGCGAATGAAGAGCGAATGCCGAATACGATAAAACGAACCAACGTGCACAGCCAAATTATTTTATTTCACGATGCTGTTGTTGTGTTAAGGTTCTATTACGAATAAGAATACTATTGCCAAATACCCTGTAATCTTTTTAAACTAATTTTATTTTAGCATAAAGTGCATATACTTTAAAACAGAATCATCTATATTATCAGGTTCACTCTTGATTTACTCTTAAGCTTTACCAATATTTAAGCCGTCGTTTTACCAGAAAATACTATTACGTCTTCAACTGCCCACGCTCAAAATTTTTTCGAGAGTAAATAGACAAGCTGACAAACTAAACTAAGCATGACACACTATCTTATATAGGCCAGGGAATAAATACAAAATTTAACATGTTTTTAAAATGTTAACGTTAAGTTTTTACGTTTAAACTTACCAGCTAAAGGACAGAAACAGAGGCTTAACAGACCCATGGTAAAAAAGTATAGCGTGAGAACAGAGCCTGCATCGGATAACATACTAATAAAAATACAGAATAGTAACTTGATAACAGAGCGATAACAGCATCATGAAATATAAATAAAGCAGTGCTGCCAGACTGTTAAATAAACATAGACGTTTAAAATTAGCACCTGTTAACAGGTGGTTAAGACTTACATAGTCGGTAAAATTGCTTTGTAGCAGAAAATCTTTACAGATAAAAATTGGATTATATAAGGAAATCGTCTAACTTTATTTAATTTTATTATTATTCTGATGGTACAATAAGAGTGCTAAAAAATCGTATGCATTTTAAAAGCAATTGTTAATATAATAACTATCAAATTTGACATAATATTTGTTCCGGAGGATACATAACTTTGCATTGATAAATTATTATCTGCCGTATTTAAATCGGATTCAGTACTTTTTGAAACTATTGAAATAAATGAGTATAGAGCTCTGAATCCATTCGCAACAAAACGATCATTCGAATTAAAGCTAACACGAAAGAAATGCCCATCGGAGTGCACTTCAAAATCAGGTAGTTTTCCACAATATCTGCTGAACTTACGATCCGTGCTCATAAAATTTGAAAACTCTACATAATCACTGGCGGTTTGATGATCGCAACTGAAAATCCAAATTTATAATCAAAAATTGTAGTAGAAACTGTTTTTGAATAAATACTTACGTTCCAATTCCTTCTACGTCGAAATATGTAAAACGTAAAACAATGCGTTCATTCGCACCATAAAAATAGTAATTGCATATAACATTTTCCAAATAATAACCAGGAAAGTTTGGTGAATAAAATAAGCCACTGATCCGTTCACTGCTGTTATAAACAAAGGAGCACTCTTCACCTTGTTGAACACCAGACAAGATACCAAAGTCTAAAAACGTTTAAAATTGTTAATTGATTTTTATTATAAATTAATAATTATTGACTTACTTGTTAAAAATTTATACTCTGCTCGAAAACCGTAATATTGTACTTTATTGGTCATCTTTGGGGGATATCGGCCAACAAATTGTAGCTGCAGTTGCTGCCCGTTGGACATCAACGGCTTGGGCAAGAAAGCGCCACATAAAAGTTCTTGTGTCTCATACTTTCCACGTACTTCTGTTAACACATGCAACGCATCCTGATCCTGGCATTGACTAGAGTTTTCATGTTCCGTTGGAATATTAAAATCATGGAATCTTATTTGGATCAATTCATTTTTTTGCGCTTGAAATTCATAGCGGCATTGCACAACTGTTACAGGGTCGCTTTTTTTACTCATCGATAGACCGATAAATGACCTTAACAGCTGATTTGATTCGAAGACCCCAGATTTGTTGACGCGCGAATCATAATTTTGCTTACAGTACTCTAATTTAAAAAATATAAAACATATAACATATAGTGGTGAAATAATGTATTAATGCTGCAGTTCTTCAACAGACGTCGAGTGTGGCAAATTACATATTATTGGAGCAGATCAATGGGTACCAAGCAAGCTCAAAACGATGACAATAAGCTGGACACATTTCGTCGGATATGTGATGAAATAGCTTTCGAGTCTAGCTATCTCAAAAAAGTGGAGAAATTAGAGAGGTTTTTTAAGGACGGCAGTAGCGGCACAGGCTTCCAGGGTGACACATTGCAATGGGTGCAGTTCCTCATACCAGACGCAACACAGCGTGTGTACAATTTGCAAAATAAGGCGCTCATAAAGTTATTTGCACGTATCCTGCAAGTTGATTCTCAGCAGATGCAGTTGGACTTGGAGCAAGGTAACCAACTCACTATTGATCTCAGTACAAAAGTTAACGCATATTTATTTTTGCAGATGGTGACATTTCGGAAACATTACGCAAACATTTTGCTGCCTCAAAGAAGCTAAAACCGCAGAGTCAAAGTAAACTCTACTTATTTGAAGTGGAAGATCTACTTAAACAGCTGGAACAACGCACTAAAGAGGATGACCAAACGGAGGTGCTGCATAAACTGTGCAAGCAGGCGACTGATTTGGATCTGCGTACTTTTATTAGATTAGTTAAACAGGATCTGCGTATTAATGCACGTACCAGGCATATACTTGACGCTTTTGGGCCGCATGTTTATCCAGCTTACCAGTCTTCACGGGATCTGGCAGCTATTGTGCAGAAATTTGGTGTTAAACAGGATAAGCCCACATCCCTGAAAAATGCTGTCAAGGCAACTGGTAAGAAGTCAAAGGCGACTGCTACAGGCATTCAAGTTATGAAACCCGTATCACCCATGCTGGCAAATGCATGTAAGTCTGTGGATGAAGCATTCAAAAAATATCCTCTAGGATTATATAGCGAGATTAAATATGATGGCGAACGAGTGCAAATACATAAACAAGGATCAGAGTTTAAGTTTTTCAGTCGAAATCTTAAACCAGTAATGGATCATAAAACAAAGGACCTCAAGGACCATATACCCCAAGCATTTCCTGGAGCAGGGGACATGATACTAGATTCAGAGATCATACTTGTTGACAGCGTAACAGGTGCATTGCTACCTTTCGGTACTTTAGGTGCACACAAAAAAAACAACATCGCCAATGCTTCGGTATGCCTCTTTGTCTTTGATTGCTTGCTATTCGATGGTGAAGATCTTACCCAGCTGTAAGTGAAAATTGAATTCCAACGGAGCTTAGATTTTAATAATTTTTATTTTATTTCTAGGACATTTAGCCAGCGTCGGAAAATTCTGGAGGATAACATAAAGCCTATCAAATCTCGTGTACAATTGTCAGAGGCACAGTTTTTGAATACAAAAAGTGAATTGGCTCTGATGACTGCCAAAGTGTTAAAGGCTAATCTGGAAGGAGTTGTGTTGAAGAGTCATACTGGCACATATGAACCTGGTAAACGATATTGGCTTAAAGTGAAGAAGGATTACTTGTTTGGTGGAAAAATGGCCGATACCGCGGACTTGGTCGTTCTGGGTGCCTGGTATGGTTCTGGTAAAAAAGGTGGCGTGCTTAGCATATTCCTTATGGGCTGCTATGATGCACGCGATCATCTTTGGAAGACTGTCACTAAAGTACATTCTGGGCTAGATGATGCCACCAACGATGAGATACATGAAACATTAATAAAGCTTACGGATCGAGCCGATGGCAATAAGATTCCCCCATGGATACTCTGTAAAAAAGCTCTCATACCCGATGTGCTGGCAAAGACGCCAGAGAACATGCCCGTTTGGGAGATAACAGGTGCCGAGTTTACACAATCTGAAACACATACTGCATCAGGCATTTCCATACGCTTTCCACGCATAACACGCCTGCGCAACGACAAATCCGCAAAGCAAGCAAATGATTTGGAATATTTGGAAGAGCTTTATGCTGCCTCCAAACAGAATGTTAATGTGGATCTATTGCTTGCTGACTGTGATCCAGCAACTGCCTCCGCGAACAAGATGAAACTGGAGAAGACACCTCAAAAGGGAATTGCTCCTAGTCTCTCCAAGACGAGTAGTAGCAAAAAATCAAGAAAATCGCTAGATGAATCTGATGACGAGTGTGCAAAACCATCGCGTAGTAGCAGCTCTAAGAAAAAGCCCAAGTTAGAGACAGGTCCAACAACATCGCAAGGGAATCTTAACAATTTCTTTAAACCAAAACCAGTTAAAGTTACCGTTCAGGACAAAACAACACCAGAAAAAGCAACACCTACCAAATTGATCATAGAACAAACCAAATCTCCAGAGACTAAATTATTTAAAGGACTTGTGGCACATTTTGCTACTGATGCCAACGAAATAACTCACAGGGATAAGTTTGTGCGTCATGGTGGCACATTGACCAAAAACACACAAAAGGCCACATTAGTATTCTATGACAATACAAAGGTTTTAGACTTATCACAATTAAGGTGAGTAATTAATTAACACCTTTATCTTTCTTCATTAATTTAATGCGTTAATTGTATTTCACAGATCCACATATCGTCGCTGCTGTCGTCATCTCAATATAAGTTGGGTTGAAGCTTCGCTACAGGCCAAAAAAGTTCAGCCTTATCCACTCTATGCACTACACCTTAAAACCTAACCAATGTTAGTTTTGTTAACTGTCTTATTCTATATAATGACTACGATTATAAGTACAACAAAAAATCAATTGTATATGCTTTTTTTTCAAACCTTTCTCAAAGTGGCTTTAAATATTTCTTAGAGCCCTTTTTGTTAGTTTCTGTTATTTATAATTCTACTTTTTTGAGAGTATTTGTAGATTTTTTTCGCTGTTATCACAATCAATTTCTACTAAATAGAATTGTTATAAAACAATATTCATCTTGCCTAATTTATTAAATAAAATGAAAAACAAAATCATATTAAATGAAACTTAATTTTATAAAATTTTCTTTTTTTTTTAATAAAATATTATTTTGTATATATTATCACAACTCAAATTAAAATTTATATTAAATTATCATTAGCTTATTATAAGTTAGAATTTGTCTATTCAAAAAAATTATAGGGTATTCCTGACAAGCTTGAATGATTTTGGTTAGGCTAAAGCGATTAACAATGTTTTGGCTTTTAGTCAAATATTAAATAAACTTTATATATAGTGCTCTAAGGTTCAAGAGCGATACGGAAAATCAATTAGAAACTAATAAAAAAGCGGAAAATCACTTAGACGTAAGCTTCATATATTCGAAATACACTAACCTATAGACTAAAATAAAACAAGTATATATATGTATATATATGTATATATATGTCTGGATCATATAACATGTATAATTGGAACATACTTTTTTATTAACTTTTGACATTTTGATTGGCTATAACTCTAACGAATATTGACGGATTTCAAAAGAATATACTCTTTTAGAGTCCTGGGATTTAGTCCTGTCTAATGCAATTGGTTTTATTCAAATCTGAGACATTGAAAATTTTTCCAATTTTTGCAGTGTTACCCCTTGACAAAATTGCAAAAAATTAAAAAAAATTTTTTTTTGTTTCTTCGTTAATTTTTGATGCCAAACGTTAGTAATGCTTCTTACGACTCCAGAAAGGTATAAAAGGTTATAATCGGTGAAGAATTTTTAAAGATATAGCGTTTTTAGACAAACTTTTTCAACGAAATTTTTCGTGTTTTTAAATATTTATAATCGGAGCAGATATAGAGATATAGATTTTATGCAAAGGCAGAGGGTACTTATTATGTCGTTATATGGTTAATTTTGTGTGTGTGTGTATGGTCATTATACTGCCTTATTGTATATAATTATATATGGACAATAAATCGGTAAGAGTGTATAAATAGGTTGAGCTAGTTTAGAGTTGTTCTCAGTTTAATGGCAATCGCGTCTCAATTTGCACTTGTGTTTTCTGTGTTGAAAATTGTTATTTTAAAAAATTATATATGAAATGTCATCCGATATAAAAACATTTTTTAAAAACAAATCAATTTTTATTACCGGTGGCAGTGGATTTTTGGGCAAAGGTAAAAGTAATGAATACTTAAAATTAAATAAAGAGACAAGTTAAAGTGAACTGATGAAAGTTTGAAGTTAAAGAAAGTGTATTACTCCATCTTATGGTAGATGGTATATATTATATATAATTATATATATATATATATATATGTAAACATATATATATAAATATAAAGTATCTTTGGGACTATATACTTCAAAATAGTTAAGATAATATAACAATCCTTTTCAGACAAGCCAAAACTTTTGGATCGTATTAATGAAAAAATCCCTAAAATTGCCAACAAATGTCTATTTTTATTTTTTTTTTAAGCTATGATAAATAAATATATATATATATATATATATATATATATACATATATATAGCAGATATATATATATTGTTGTTAAGATTCTAAACCGTCTGCGTAATTTGCTTTTTTTAAGAGAATAACTTTAGCTACGCATCATTGAACTTAAGTTAGTATATTGAACTAAAGTTTTGTTTGTAATAAATACTATTAAATACTTAAATACTTTAAGACACCGATTTAAATTGGCAATAATTGCATTGAAGATACTCTATAAAAAAGAGCAGCATCGTTCAGTTGTTTATAGAAATATTAAATATTAAATAATATAGGTTGTATTTACAGATAAAATAAAGAATTTCAAATTATTTGCTAAAAATTATAATTTTTTTTAGTGATTATTGAAAAGATATTGCGTTCGACGGATGTGAAACGTATCTATGTGCTGATTAGGCCAAAACTAGGTCAGGATATCGAGGAGCGTATAGCCACATGGAAAAATGATGGTGTAAGTTAAGCACAATAAGAAAATGAAATAAATATTCAATTTGCTGCATTCAAAGGTATTCAGCTTGTTGCTTAGAACTGATGAGAATTGCTGGGACCGCATTAAGCCTATAGCAGGAGATTGTAAGGACCCAGATTTGGGTATAAGCCCAGCGGATTTGAAGCTGCTGACAGAACAGGTAGAAGTGGTGTTTCATTGTGCAGCAACTGTACGCTTTACGGAGCCACTGCATATGGCATTGAATATTAATACAGTAGCAACACGCTATATGCTACAGCTGGCCAAGCAGATGCCACAACTGGAGGCATTCGTACATGTCTCAACGGCCTTCTCTAATTGTGTCATTAAGCACATTGACGAATGTTACTATCCGGCAATCTTAAGCTACAACGTTGAGAAAGTTCTGGCACTGAAGCAGCATCTTAGCACTAAGGAGATGGATGGCATGAGCCCAGCGCTACTTGGCAAGTTTCCCAATACGTATACCTATACCAAAGCATTGGCCGAGCAAGTGGTGCAAACGGAAGCGGGGGATTTACCAATATGTATCTATAGACCAGGCATTAGTAAGTTAATTAAAAATAAGTAACTGATTTAACAATTGAGTTTAATTTGAAATTATGCCATGGCCAGTTTTTGGCAGCTTCAAGGAACCTGTCTTCGGCTGGGCAGACAATCTTTATGGACCTATTGCCATACTCTATGGCGCAGCTTTTGGTGTCTTACGGCTTGTGCTGGCAGATGTCCAAATGATAGCGAATATTGTGCCTGTGGACTATTGCGCCAATATGGTGCTGGCCTGTGCCTGGCACACTGCATTGGAGCACCCCAAACGCCACATGGATAGAAGCTCATCAAACGAACCGCCTGTCTACAATCATGTACCAAGCGCTGACAATGCGCTCTCCTGGAAGTCTTTCATTCACAAGGCATTTGATCTCTCTGATGTTTACCCATTGACACAAATGATATGGTTTCCATTTCTGCACTATACCACCAAAAGCTGGGTATTCAAGATTGGTACCTTTTTCTATCACTACGTGCCCGGTTATATCATGGATGCAGTATTGAGGCTCAGAGGCCAGAAACCACGCTTGATTCGTATTTATGATAAAATACACAAGAATATGGAACTTAATTCACCGTTTCTGTTCACTAACTGGACCTTTGAGACAGAGAACACAACGAACTTATGGCAGAGCCTAACATCAGCTGACCAGGAGAACTATGAATTCGATATGAAATCGCTGGACTGGAACACTTACTTCCTACAAGTTTTGTATGGTATGCGCATCTATTTAGGCAAAGAGGAGCCGACCGAGGAGTCATTTAAGAAGGGTCGCCAGAGGAGAGCAAAGTAAGTAATATATGAAGATCCCTCTTACACCTAACACAGTTCATAAGCTTATATCGTTGACAGATTCCTTAAGCTGCATCAACTGCTGGTATTTGTCCTTTGCTGCATTTTCGCTGCCATTTTGTGGTCTTTGTTTAAAGTTTTCATATAATTTAGATTTAACATTTAAATTTGTCCAATAAATGTTTAATTGAATAACTTTTATATATGTTTATAAGTAACTCACTGCCTTGGCCAAGTGTTGCGCAGGAATAGGATGCAGTTAGGCGCCAATTGGTGGCCATAAAATGAAACACTAATAACAGCAAAGAGCGCACCATTTCAACTTCTCGACTACTCGCAACAGACTGCAAACATTGGCAATCATCAAACAGACATCGATGTCGACCACCTCCAACATTTTCCAAGTCGATTGGCCACATCCGCTGCCGAGTGCTGCGAAAGCTGACTCGCAAAATGGCAGACGGAAGCTGTCAGGCAGACGATGTCGGCAATTTCCAAACCAATGAAGAAGTTTGCCGCCATTTGGTGCCGATTAACATAATTCGATTCGATTGTGGCTTGGGTATGAATCTAAGGCTAATTTATGGGGCGCCAACTTACGATTTAAGCGTCCGGGCTGTACATCCTTGCCACTTGTCTCCAAGCTGTTTTCCTTGGCGGCTGCTATTGCTGGTGTCTTCTGCCAAACACTTGCTGCCTCCAATATGGGCGCCACTTGCTGTTGTTGCTCGATAAGCACAAATTTGTATTTGCCACGAAATCCTTTAGCTGTGCGATTCGAGCTGGCATTAAACTCCAAGAGCATATCTGGACCACTGCTCTGTATGCGACGTGTTGGACATGGATTGCATAGCACATCAATGACAGCATTCATTTGGGCAGACTCTGCATCAAAAATAGTTATGGCATCCAATTGACAGCCACCATGAGCAACTGGTGGCAGCTGCAACTCCTCAAATTGTAACTCCACGCGACTGTCGGGTCTGCCAATGAACTTATAGGCGCATTTTATGTGCGCCGGATAATGGGCCGGAAAGCGTGGTGAATGGAAATAGCCCTGGCCCAAATGCTTACCAGCTTCGGTGCTGGCAAAGAAATAAAAGTCACAGAAACTGTGTGCCACCAATCTGCCATCCGTCTTAAAGAGTTCTGCATGCAGTTCACAAAGATATGTATACATAAAATTCTCTAGAGGATTAGTATAGGCTTACCTTGCTTTAGGAAACGATAGTTTGCTGTCAGATTCAAGTGCCAATTGTTCAATTTTGTGGGTGGCTGGCGAAAACTTAGACGCAGCCCCAACAAACGGCCAGCACTATAAATAGGCGTGGCATTGCGAGAGCTATGTTGGCACCAAGTATACGATGGCAGCGTTGAATTCTCAATGACGGGTTCCTTTAGATACGGAAAGACCTCCACAGTGTCCAAGCACCTGTCACATAATTGCATATCAGCAAAGAAATAAGAAAACTATACATAAGGCTAATCAAATGGCCATAATACAAAATGGCCAATTCTAATGATGTTGAAAATTTATTGGCCGATACTTTCGGGGCTGGCCGCTTGGCCGGCTCGTTGGTCAGCCTATAAATAGCCATTAGACAACCATCAAGTAGCCATTAAAAATTTGTTTTGCATTTCACATTGGTTCTTCATCATTTATTTTGATAAAAAGTCGAACAAAAGTTAGCGTTAAATTTTACACAACAAAAGATAATTCACAACAAAGTTGTTTAAAAAATAAATATAATAAACAATTCCGATTTGTATTATATATAATCAATCTTAGATATATAGGATAAATGTATGGACGAAATTAAATAAAGAAACTTCAATCAAAACTCTTTTTTATTTAACCTGAGGATTTAACAAAATATATAAACAAATATTGAAACTACAAAAATTTTAAATAAAAAATTAAGAGGGTTGGGAATTAAAGTCTAAAGAATTAAAAATAAAATAATAATAAAATATTTTAATAAAAAATACTGAAAACCAACAGAAATTAAAAACAAATTCATATAATAAAATAAATGATTAAAAATCAGTCAAAGCTATGAAAAAAAAAAAATTAAATGGAAAAACAGAAAATAAGTAAAAATATTGAATTAAAAAAGGTAAAAAATATTTCAGAGCAAAAAACAAAAATTATTGATAATACATACTTAAATAAATATATATATAAACATAATGATATATAGAGTAGTCTAAGATCGTGGCTATAGAAGCTTCATAGAAATTTTGTTAGGAAAAAATACGCAAAGAAATCAAATTATTTATTGACTTTTATTTATTTTATAATATCCTTTATCCTTTATGGCTATTAGGTCTTGCGCTTACGCATACCACCCAGCATGCGACAGAATGCAGGATAATCAATCATTGGAGGTTCCTCCAGAGTTTTGGGCTTGGCCATTGGTGCATGACTCAGAGCTTCCTTAGCCTCACGAACTGTCATCTTATCGCCATAGTTTGTAAGTTCCTCGTAGATTCTTTTATATTGCGTTAAGTATTCATTATTAGGTTTGACCTTTACACTGTTTGTGCCACCTACTTTCTTTCATCGATTTTTCCTGTGCCATGATCATCCCATTTGCTCCAAGCTTCGAGTAGTACTTCCTCCGGATCGAGCTCTACAGTGCGACGGCACATTAACTGTACAAAGGCCTCATAGGTCAGCGGTTCGCGTGCTTCGTCCATCATTTGTTCCAGTAACTGTTCATTGGGCTCATTGCCCAGTGCCATGTAGGTGAAACGTAGATCATCTTTGGATATCAATCCATCACAGTCCGTATCAAAGAGTGTGAATACCTTTTTGAAATTAGTCCTTAAGAGTATTTGCACAATCCTAAACAATGCGTAGACTTACTTCCTTTAATTCTGCAAGCTTAGCTATATCTATATCCTGTGGCGCTATTGGATCATTGGCACTCATCTGCTCCGGCAACGTATAATGACCAGTGCTGTCCGGTAGCTTCAGCGTAGGATTAAATATCTCATTGATGACAGCCATTGCCTCGGAGTCGGCTAAATATGCTGGTGGCTGTGGCGTCTGCGAGGATTTCCTGGCCGAACTGGTACGTCGACGTCGCTGAACAAGGACGAACAGTATTTATTATATACACAACACTATGTCCTGATAACACTCACACGTTCCAGATCATCCATCGATACCGCAGGATCCATAGACATTTTGTATACTTTCTTTCACTATGAACTCACACACTAATACACAAGGAATTCCTTGAGTCACTTTTTTCACCACGGCACAGATTTAGTTTTCCCGACAAGAGCGGCCAACGTTGTGCCCAACGCTCTGCCCAAGTTCCACTAAAATTTGTGGGTCTGCTGCTCACCAATTTTATTGACAAATCGATTCGGAAATTGTTTTTTTCTTTCTTTTATATTTTTTTATTTTTTTTTTAATTTTATTTTAATGCAGTGAAAATTGTTGCAAATTTCAAAAAAATTGACACAATTTTGCGGGCGCGGTTTCCATTTATATAAATAACCAGGCGTGCTGGGCCGACCACAGCTCCACGATTTACACATATGTGAACCCCCTTTACACCCCCTCCCCCCTTCCTATGTTTTCCTATATACACGGCAAAGATTAGCAACCAGATGAGCAGCCAGTGTGGCCTTCACAAGGTATTTTAATTACATTGCATACAAAATTCAGAATTTCCTCGATGGTTTGCTGCGTTTTGATGGCTGTCACGCAGCTGCCGGCGTGGGACCGATCCAGATTTTAGATCGATATGGATTATGCAAGGTGGCGGTTGGCATGCTGTTGCATGCAACGGCTGGCTTACTATGACCGGAAGCGTTGCTACTCACCCGGGGCGCAGCTGCAGCTGCTGCAATTGAAACGACACTAGCTCATCGGCCATGCCACCGATGAAGATCATCAGGCAGTTGTTTTTGGCGCCCAACGCTTGACTAGCATTAATCTTAAGATTGCCCCATTGTGTGGCATTGCGTTCGTTAGCATGCAGGCAGGCGCAATCTACATAAATCAATTTCATAATTAAGATATTCAACTTGCCTCCAAATCTTAAATAGTTTCTTACCCAGCCAAAGCTGTGACTGTTTAACACTGCTAACCTGCTGGCCACTGGCCAAACTCAATATTAATGGGAACACCAAAAGTAACCAAGCGGCCACCATCTCCAGCGACCAAAATCAAACTGCGCTTCAAAGTGCTTAGCATCGCGACATTATCCTGTCGGTCTTTGTTCACCCTGCGGTTGCTTCTGGGCTTTAAAAATAGCCAATTGCCCCAACCCCAACACCATCCCATTCCCAACCTCAACCCTCAACAGTGTTACACTCCTGTCCAGAGTCAGTTCATAAAACCCTACACCTTTTTTTCGTATCATTAAATTTAAGTTGAGGTTTTTATGAACCTGCCCCATATTGCTGCTTATGTCTCCAACACCATTCGTTAGTTTATTTCATTCAACACCCCAGTTTGTGGCAGCAGCAGCAGCAGCAGCATCAACAACAACAACAAGCAACAACTGTGACAACCTGTGACTTTGGTAAGCTATTTTTAAGTGGATTTCATCTTTCTCCTGCCGATTGTCACTTCTCCTTTGCCTCTCGGAAGGACGAATTAAATTGTTTTTGTGTTCTGTTCGAGCCTTCAGGCATTTCTATAAGCATTTACGGCTAAAACATTGCCAATAACTCAATCAAGTTAAAATCAATTCAGAAATACAGTGAAGACTGAATAAAAACAACATATATATATATATTGGTAGATTTATTATGTTTTATTAATTTTATTAATTATTGCGTACGATTTATTTTTTGCACAATTATTATTATTTTTAGCTCCTTTGCCTTTTTTGTAAAAAAAGAGCAAAGCGGAGCTATTGGAAATATGCAAAATCCAAAAGTATGTAACACATAGAAATAATCATCGGAGACCCCATAAAGTATATATATTCTGAATCAGGACGACAAGACGAGTTGATCTAGCCCTGTCCGTCTGTCTGTCCGTCGTCCGTCCGTCCGTCCGTCCGTCCGTCCGTCCGTCCGTCCGTCCGTCCGTCCGTCCGTCCGTCCGTATGAACGCCTGTTTCTCAGAGACTATAAGAGCTAGAGCAACCAAACTTGAAATCTAGATTCGTTATGTTCGTACGCTGTACAAGTTTGTTTTTGATTTTTGAATTTCCTCCCTTGACCCCCGCAAATCGAAAAAAACGATTATTAAGCACAATTTTCAACCGAGCAAATTTATATTTGGCACACATCATATTTAGACCATTCTTGATCGATGTTGTAAATCTGGTGAAGATTGATCAAAAATCTCGGAAGTTATAGATCAGCAAAAGTGGCGTTTTGGGCCCCGGGGGGGTATAGTAGTGCGCGCAAAATAAGAGCTAGAGCAACGAAATTTGGAACGTAGATTTGTTATGTTCGTACGCTATACGAGTTTGTTTTGGATTTTTCAATTTCCCCCCCTGACCCCCGCAATTTGAAAAAAACGATTATTAAGCACAATTTTCCACCGATCAAATTTATTTTTGGCACACATTATTATTAGACTATTCTTGATCGATGTTGTGAATCTTGGTAAGATTGATCTAAAATCTCGGAAGTTATAGATCAGCAAAAGTGGCGTTAATGGCCCCGGGGGGGCTATGTAGTGCGCGCAAAATAAGAGCTAGAGCAACGAAATTTGGAACGTAGATTTGTTAAGTTCGTACGCTATACGAGTTTGTTTTGGATTTTTCAATTTCCCCCCCTGACCCCCGCAATTTGAAAAAAACGATTATTAAGCACAATTTTCAACCGATCAAATTTATTTTTGGTACACATCATTATTGGACCATTCTTGATCGATGTTGTGAATCTGGTGAAGATTGATCAAAAATCTCGGAAGTTATAGATCAGCAAATGTGGCGTTTTGGGCTCCGGGGGGGTATAGTAGTGCGCGCAAAATAAGAGCTAGAGCAACGAAATTTGGAATGTATATTTGTTATGTTTGTACGCTATACGAGTTTGTTTTAGATTTTTCAATTTCATTCCCTGACCCCCGCAATTTGAAAAAATCGATTTTCGGATACAATTTTTAACCGATCAAATTTCTTTTACGCACACATATTAAGTTGACCATTCTCCATCTACGTTGTGAATTTTGTTAGATTTGAACAATAAACACGGAAGTTATACAACATTAAGTACCGCGCTATGGAGCGTGGGGGCTAAAAGGTGCGCGCAATGGCTAAGTACGTGCAGAACTGTGTGTATGTATGAGTATGTGTGTGTATGGCTGTATATGTAGGCAAAGGGGCTCTCGTAGTCGGGTACACTCGACTACAGACTTCTTACTTGTTTTTATTTAAAATTTATATATATAAATTATTATTTATTATTATATATTATTTTATATTTTTATTTATTTATTATATATTATTTATTATTATTTAATTTGTATTTATTATTTAAAATTTAATTTTTATTATTTATTTTATAAAATGAGAAATATGGGTAGTAAATATTTATTTAAAACAATTTCAACACACACAGAGAGAAATATATAGGAATACGTTTAAGCACAGATATATATATATATATATATAAATAGTTTAGGGTTGGGCTCAGAGTTATTAGCCACCAGTAAGGTTCATCTTGGCCTTGAATATATCGGCCAGTATTACCGCCTTACTGGCATTTAGCTCCTCATAGTCATAGGGTGCCATAAACTCCTTGCAGCGTTCCAGCCATTGGGTGACATTCTTGTAGGGTCTTAGAGCAAAGTCGAATGCCTCCAGCTGAGAGACTGTGACAAGCAGTGTGAGATCTGCTATGGTAAAATGATCTGCGGCAGAAAATTGTCTGCCTTCCATTATGGAGTTAAACCAGCCAACGGCTTCGGATAACTTGGCACGCTTCACTTCATCTAGTGGAGCACCAATAAACATTGAGGGAAACTGCATTATAATAAGATATAATTAGGATATTAATAGTCTTCAATAGAAGTTGTGCTACTCACATAGTAATCGGTTAGGCGATGATAGAGTGTACCAAGATCAAATTGGAGCCGCTGATCCACAAGTGCGCGGACGCGTATGTCCTTAGGGTACAGTTCATCCGTTTTGCCATAGGCAGCCACCAGATACGACAGAATGGCGCGGCTTAATAAAAAGGAAAATGATTTGTTAACTTTTGATCAGTCACTTGCCACAGTTGACTACTTACCTTTCCCATAGAACCAAGCCCTGATCATCCATGGTGGGCACGCAATGTTGCGGATTGAGTGCAACAAATTCAGGTTTCAGCTGCTCACCCTCAGTTATATTGATGACCTTCAACTCGAAGTCTAAGCCAAGCATTTTGGCCAATAACAATATACTACGGCAAGGTGGACTCGGAGGCAGATAGTACAGCACTGGAGTGGACATCTTGCCACCGCTGATAAGTAGGCAGTAGACAAATTCAGTTACAATATGTTCGGTTTGATACATCAGTTATAACTGAAATGCTAACAAATAATACCTATAGTCTACCAATTGACCAATATACGATGGTATGTATAGTGTCACACCACAAAATCAATGCATCGATTTATAATGATTTATTAATGCCCGATGTCGTCGAATGTGACACTATACACAATGGTTTAAGGACATCTCAGGTTCAAAGTTAAAGGTTAAAGCTAAGTTTAACACTGTTATTTTACAACAAACTGAAAAAGCAATAGCTAGTTGGCACCCTTTAACCCAGATTGTATTAACTTGTTTTTCAAAATTTCGCCATAGCAGTTACTTATTTGATGTTTAATTTATCATAAGGAGACTTTCAACAATTTATTTGATACTTAATTTAATATTGTCCTTAAGTTTAATTATTTAATTTAGCAATGTATTAGCAATAAGTTGAATTCCCTATTTTTAAAAATTGTTTCTTCTTTGTAAATTTAATTTTTTGCTCAAAGCACATCTGTAATATATTCTATTTAAATCGAAACTAATTCTCTAGCACAATTAACACAAAGATTTTATTTCAAAGATAAACTGTTTATATAATTAAAATGTAATTCGTTTACCTAGCTATCAATTAGTTTTAAAAGTAAGTTTAGAGCTTAACACGCAATTTAACACGCAAACACTGTGTAGGGTATAAGATATTCCTTTAGTTAAGAATTTAATTGCAAACGTTTTGCCTCTATAATTAATACAATATGCAAAATATATATGCCACCTGCTGCCACCACATATAGCACACACACATATATATATATATATATATATTTATATATAAATACACACACATACTCACACAATATGATGCACCAGCTTGTGCTGCACAACGGGCACGGAATCGATGTCTATGCAGTTCCCCAGTGTGCCAACGATTGCCGAGCTCCACTGTTGCCGCAAACGCTGCTAAATAGTTGTTAGTAAATATTTATAAGGATGTGTGTAACTTGGTGACGTGACGGTAAAAGGACCTTAGCTAGCTGCTGTGCTGTTGCTAATGATGATGTTGCTGACGGTGATAATGTTGCTGATGATGATATAATCTCGTTTGTATAACTTGTCGACGTGGCTGTCCGTTGATGTTTCTTGTATCCTTTGTCAATGTTGCCGCTTGCCTCGTTTGTGTTTTAAGTGTGTATGTCATCTATAGTGTTGAAAGTGTTGTTGCAAGTGTTGTTGCTGTGTGTTTGCTGTGTTGTTGGCGCTTTGTTTTAGGTTTGTTTTGTTTTGGTTTCATATTTTCGTTTAGTTATCATAGCGAACGTTACCCGGACAACCCACCTGATGTGTGTTCACCTCGGTGTTGTGTGTGTGTATGCTTGAAAAGCCGAAACTCGGTCAGAAATTCTTGTTCGTGTTTTAAGTATATCTAAAATTAAGCTACTACATAATTTGTTGGAGCTATGTGTTTTATTTGTTATTGATTGAACGAATCTCTTTCCAATTGAACACACAGCAAGCAAGTGTAACAGCAGGGAGCATGAAGGGGCATGATGGCACATTTCAATATTGGGGTAACTTTTGGCGCAAAGTGGTAAAGTCTTCGAATTCTTGAGCTGTTACCAATTAAAGGTGAACTCAACTGTAATAAGGCAACAATTCAACAGCTGTCACAATATTTTAGCCACCACTGTTATGCATGTACCAAGCGTATTTGAAGCCGATTAATGCATTAATTTTAAACTTAACTGGATTTAAACAACAATTTGGTAGATGGCATCATATTATTGCCACCACTGTATGGCATGTACTATGCAGGCAAATTGTTAAATAGAAAAATCATTACCATGGCCACATGGCTTGCTACCTGAGATACTTGCAGCAGCAGGTAAATGTACACACAGGATAATTGTGGAAAAATCCAAGAATATAAGGTATAAAATTTCCTGGAAAATCTATTATTAATTGCACAAAAGGACAACAATGTCCAGGCATAAAACTGTCAAAACCAAGTTATCACAGCTTGAGCAGCTTAATGTAGGAACCTATAAAGGAGCACTGCAATGCACATACCAGAATCAGTTGGTTGTGCAGTGTGAAGTGTGAAACGAGTGCCACAAGATGAGCTATAGAAATCAGTGTTATGTGTATATGATGCTACTCCTAATGTCGATGCTGTATGGGGCACACACGTTGCCAGCTGTGGATACAGCAACAGTGGCTATGGAGGAGACGGATAAGTTGCCGGACACCAATTTGGCTACGAATGACACACAAATTGTTGGCCTAGTTAACTATAATAGCACTAATCAGGCAGCAAATGCTGCAACAGACTCCCAGGAGCAACTAACGGTAAGTCAAAGCAAGCACTCAAAAAGCATAGCAAGTAACCAACATCCGTTTAATTTTATAGTCAGGCGACAATGTGGCCAGTGCGAGCAGCAATGAACCCGTGTCCATCTATGCCAGTGGACTCATCACACCCGAAGCCTTTCAACAATATCTGAATCAATATGGTGGTGCAGCTGGCTTGGCTCCTATGGCCACTGCCTATCCTGCGCCTATAGCCGGCTCACCTAGTCTGTATCCCTTTCCGGGACCAATTATGGTGCACTCTGGCTACGAGGGTTTCTTAGTGCCAGCAAATGCTGCAAATGCCGACACTATTTCAGATGTGACCACAACAGTTGCAGCGCCTTCCTCACCCGCTATCAATCCTCTACTAACATTTGCCTCCCGGTTTCTACCCTCTATACTGATGTCCTCGCTATTTCGTATCGTTGCCGTGGTGCTATCCACCATTGGCATTATACTCTTTGGAGGAGCCATCACCAATGCTCTCTGCCGGCTTACGCCCATCTGTGAAATACCAAACAAAGCTGTCGAATATCTACGCTCTGGCGGTGCCCAAGATGTGGGACGTATGTTGGCCCAAGAAATTACGCCGGAACGAGTACGCAGAACAACGGAATTTGTACGTAATGCCATACACAAGTATCACCAGCTGCAGAAGCTCGTCGATATGGAACCGAAGGCGGAGTAGTTGGATTTTGAATAGTTGGGGGAATTTTATAACGTGATGGGAACTTGATTTAATTATAGTAAACGTTTGTACTCCAAATGGAACCAAATAAATACCTCTATGTACTTTTAAACTATAGTCAATATATATAATTATTGTATATGGTGAGGTTATTTGAGGGTGTGGTTTACGCTCTGAGAAAATAACATGTGACACAAATACGGGGTTATAATTGCAAGTAGGCGGTGTTCGTACTACTCCTACTTCCTTTCTACATTTATTTAAAATTTATAGCACTTTACCATAAATTAAATTTGAAAAATACTCATACATCCATAACCGAATAAAATTTTTCCGGGTCGGAATGGGTGACCTAATCTTGGACATGGGGTGGGCAACTACAGTTTCTTATAAGGGAGAGAAGCAGCAATGGAAATAGATAAAGTCCAGCTATTTGAAGGAGATGGTGAGCTGTGGGAAAGAGAGAGAAAATTATGAGAAGGATATGGTCAATTATAGGAGAGGTCATATCGAATATAGGAAAGTGTAATAAACTCTTGATTCGGAGTGAGTTCAAAACCAAACTTTTACTAAACAGAAGGTCAACTAAGCGATGAACTTGAGAAGGACATGAACTATAAGAAGGGGAGATCATATATAGAATAAAGATGGTCGACTTCAGAAAGAAGAAAGGAATATTGTAAAAAAAACGATTACCTAAAGGGATGACAAGGTGCACACTAGGAAAGAGATGTAAACTATGTTGATTATATTTAAGTTAACTTTTATTTAATAGAATTGAATTACATTTGTAATATATTATTGTGGTTTCAACTTGGCCATATATTTCACCTTAGCTTCCTCCAATCCCTCCCAGACTTCGGTCCAGCCACCTATTACTTGCTTCGCATTTTCAAACCATCTGGCCACATTGGGATAGTTGTCTAGCTTGAAATCCGAGATAGCATATGTGGACATAGTGGATAAAATGGAAACATCAGCAACTGTCAGATTATTGCCAGCTACATATTCCTGATCTTCAAGGAAAGTGTTCAGAAATCCAACAGCTGTTTCCATCTTCTTGTACTCCTCCGGATCAGCAGGTTTATTGTGCATGAATTGCGGATAGAAATAATCTTCGAAAGACTTATACAAAACACCCATATCAAAGTATAAGCGTTGATTAACTATAGCCTGTTCTTCCACATTCTTTGGATAGAATGTATCATCCTTGCCATACTTCTGCGCCAGATAAACCAATATGGCGCGCGACTCCCACAAAGCAAAGCCATTGTCCACCAACGTTGGTATCGTATGCTGTGGATTAATCTTCAAATATTCCGGTGTCAAGTGTTCACCTTCCATAATCTTAAGTGGTTTCTTATTTAATTCTACGCCCAAAGTCTTTGCTGCCATAAGGATAGCATGACATGGAGCTGAACCATTCTGATAATACAAGTCCATTATGATAATAATTTATTTAATTTACTCTTTAGCTCAATAAACGTTAACTGTTAACTGAAGTAAAATGTGTGTGGAAGCTACTCTTTATATACTGTTAAACAGCATTGACTCACTACACACATACTCCACACATTATTATCTGTGTCTGTTTTAATGTTTTGGTTTCTTTTTTTTGCCATTAAATATTAAATAATGCTTGTCATTATTAGTTTCAACTTTATGCATATACGTACAAAGGGTACATGAACTTAATCACGTAGTTTGTACCATTTTAAAAGAAAACCCCTCTGACGTGTTTCTTTAGCAGATACACCTACCAAAATAGGTACACTTTCCATGGGTCCAATTTCCTCTTGAATAGAGACTGGTATATCTAAATATACTTATGTCAGAGTTGGGTACCCAAGAGCCACGTAAGCCAAGTGCACTCTATTTTACCATTGCTATACGTAAACAAGTATCTCAGCTTACAGAGTATCACATAGTCATGCAGACTATATCGAAATATATTTTTAGCTGCATTTTTGTTTATTCTAGAAATTTTCTATATTATTTTATATATTCTAAATAAATAAACTGGTTATATTTTTTATATAGATAAGCTATCTGTATACCTATATTATAAAAATTGAATTATGTGCTAAGATAACGTTTTATTTTGATTTTGGAACTTTTATATTTCTTATACTTAATGGTATTAACAAACATATTTCATCAGTCGCAATGTTTATTGCTTGTTCTTGGGGTTTAACCAACCTTCGACCAGAATGCAACCCTCCCAGTTCTCGTCCCAGCCAGGAGTCTCCTTTTGTACGTTTGAGTACCATTTTTTAACATTGGGATAACTATCGAGCTTGAATCCGAATGCCACTACAGTAGATACAGTACCTAACATGGATATATCTGCTATTGTTAGATTAGTGCCTGCAACATATTCATGACCCACGAGGAAGGTATTCAGCAAATCAAAAGCAGCTTCTACCTTCTTTAACATCTCAGGATCACCAGGTTGTTTGAAGCGTAGTTGAGGATAGTAATAATCAGCATAAGATTGATATAAGACACCCATATCGAAGTAGAGTCGTTGATTAACTAACGCCTGTTCTTTGGGATTCTTTGGATAGAGTAGATCATCCTTGCCATACTTCTCCACTAGATATATAAGTATAGCACGTGATTCCCACAAGGCGAAGCCATTGTCCACCAGCGTTGGTATCGTATGTTGTGGATTAATCTGCACAAATTCCGGTTTCAGTTGCTCTCCCTCGAAGAGATTAAGTTGTTTCTTATTCAACTCAATGCCTAAGGCTTTTGCCGTCATTAGAATCGTACGGCAAGGTATGGAGGCAATGTGGTAATAAAAATCCATTTTATTTCTAGTCTTCTCTTCCAAGGTAATAAATGTTAACTAGTGGAACACAATTCGAGAAGTCTCCTTATATACAAGTAGCATAAACCCTGACGTGTTAGTACCATAAGCTGTTTATCAATTCTGATTTAAATGTTGTAGTTGTATATGAAATGTTTGTACTATGCTTTGGTACACTCTAACAAGTGTAATTACAGTAATTATAAAATCATAACTTAAATTAGTCTACCATAATACATTGAACTCTGAAGTGCAGTTGAACTAAACAAAAGTATGACTCATCGATCTAAGCACTTGTACCGTGCCATAAGTCTCATCTATATTTTAAGTTTTGAACTTTGGTACAGAGTATTCCTCAGTCGTTTATACTCTTATTAACATAGTTAAATGCTTGCACATGTTTGTTGTAGTTTCACTTTTAGATTTTGGGTATAGATAAGATAGTCCTATAAGTGTTAGCCCTATATAAACAATTAAAGGAATATTTAGATAACGTTTTTTATTTTAACTTTATTGAACACATAAAGAATTATATAATTCGATATATTTCTTATATATTACATAACATATTTTAACTTATTTCATCATCAGTCTTATTTATTGTGGCTTATTTATTGAGTTTAGCCAACCAACTAATAGCTTACAGCCTTCCCAGTTCTCGGCCCAACCGGGTGACTCTTTTTGTACATTTGTGTACCATTTGGTGACACTGGGATATTTGTCCAGTTGAAATCCGAAGGCAACAATAGTTGATACTGTACCCAATATGGCAATATCGGCAATGGTGAGGTTATTGCATGCAACATATTCTTGCCCGGAGAGATAACTGTTTAGCAATTCAAAGGAACTTTCTAACTGTTTCAAGTCTTCTGGATTTGCATTGTGCTTGAAACGTAATGGATTATAGTAGTAATCCAAATATGGCTTGTATAATGAATCCATGTCAAAGAACAAACGTTGATTGACTACAAACTGTTCCTTCGGGCTTTTGGGATAGAGTGAATCATATTTGCCATATTTCTGTGCAAGATACATTATTATTGCACGTGACTCTGATAACGCAAAGCCATTATCCACAAGCACAGGTACAGTTTGCAGTGGGTTAATCTTTTGGAATTCCGGTGTCAAATGTTCTCCAGCCATCAGATTAACTTCTTTTCTATTCAGCTCAATTCCCATTGCCTTGGCCGCCATTAAAACGGTTCGACTTGGCGCTGAACCAATGTGATAGTAGAAGTCCATAATAACACGTCTATAACTTTAAACTGCTAATTGTCAACTGACTGAAAACTGGTCAAATCTACGCTCTTTATAATCTATACTCACTATTACTCACACATACATCAACTATTATCGGTATGCATTGAAAATTGTTTGTCATTATTACTTTAAAGTTATGTTTTCTTTACGCTTACATTGACTATGAGTATTATGTAATAAAATTTGTAGAAACCAAGCGAGCAGCAATAGGGGACAGCAGACACAGTATATATACAGATATTTGATCAAAAACTTGGGATGAGTTGAAGGTTTTTTTATGCGATGAGAATTGCTATACTATTCGATTATTCCTGAGTGTTGTCATAGAAAATATTTACTTATACAGTAAAAACTCTGATAACAAATACCTCTGATGGCGAATAGTTTACCTGCAGGTACAATTTCCCTGGTAACATGAAATTTTAGTAATTTGCACCCAAGACGCAAACCCTTTAGCGTGAAAAATAAAGCATTAAAATTCCTTTTAAATATGAAACATTAAAATTCCTTTGAAATTATATATTGGACTTGTTGTTTTACTAATAAAATTGTCTACATAGTATCTGATAATCGTTTTCATTGAATTCATATTAAGTCTAGCTGTTTCTATATACATACATATCTGACTATGTTCTCAGTTACATGTAGTGATAAGATAGTTTGACAGGTATCTGCCCCATATTAGTAAATGTATAGAGAATAAAGGTTACAATTCTTATCAGATTATTTTGTACTTTTTTTTATTGTTATATATTAAATATTTGTAACTTATTAATTATATTTCTTAACTATTGTGGCGTTTTCCTTGAGTTCAAGAGGTAAGCTATCTGCATGCAACCTTCCCAGTTCTCGGCAAAGCCAGGTGTTACTTTTTGAGCATTTTCATACCATTTGGTCACACTAGGTAGCTGATCAAACTTATAGCCCAATGCTGCAAATGTTGATACAGTACTCAATATAGAAATATCGGCTATAGTAAGATTATTGCCAGCAACATATTCCTGTCCTGCTATAAGGGTGTCTAGCGCTTTAAAGGCAGCATCAACTTTCTTCAGTGCTTCAGGATCTCCAGGCTTGTTTGCAAAAATTTGTGGTCCAAAGTATTCCCTATATGACTTGGACAGAATATCCATATCGAAGAACAGGCGCTGATTGACCACAGCCTGGTCCTTAGGATTCTTGGGATATAGTTTGTCGCTTTTGCCATACTTCTGCACAAGATATATAAGTATAGCACGCGATTCGTACAATGGGAAGCCAGAATCCACAAGCGTCGGTATCGTCTGTTGTGGATTAATCCGTTGATAGTCCGGTCTGCGATGCTCACCCTTCAATAGATTCACCAATATCTTGTTCAGTTTTATACCCAAAGCCGTTGATGTCATCATAACAGCACGACAGGGTGGTGAACCAGGCATATAATAGAAATCCATCATAAATATTTAACTGATTTCCCCTACAGCAATCAATGTAAACTGACTGAACGCCAGTGGATTCTATGATTTATATACCCCTGAGCATTATCTAAGACTCTTGTAAATATTGTTTATCATTGTGAGCTATTCATTTTATATATATACCCGTACAGTAGCTTATAGCTTATGTATTATACACTATATATTACATTAACAACCAAATAAATATTTATTTTAGATCAGAATAATAATATGCTTTGACCTTCTGAGCCAAAATTTTAATTATAATTTTATGTAAATACTGCTCGAACTTTGTGTTAACGCTAAATTACCATTCTAGCGTTTAATAAATAAATATAAATATAGCCATGTATAAATTTATATATTTATTAATCAATAATTTAAATATATATAAGAGGAGACATAAACATACTAACATATACAGCTTAAAATATTTTTATTATAAAAAATCGAAATTAAAACTGGAATTGGGATTTATAAACAGAATTTAATACCCAAACCAGATTTGTACCAAATGTAATTAAGTGACAAAAGTTAATAATAATAAAAGTATAGAAAAATAATCAGTGTAAACAGCTGTTTGTTTATATATAGAGTGTGTATACGTAAACCATAGAAAAGCTATCTAGAGAATTAGCTTTGTTAGTCTAGCTAGGAGTAATCCAGAATTCTTCAGCTCAATTTACAGCTTTAGCTTATGATTCCGAGGAAAAGTTTCATTTGATTGATTTAAGAGAAAAAACAAGATATATTTATTTATTTATTTTATTATATAATTTATTATTCAAACAGTCTTATTTATTGTGCCTTCTTCGATTGCACATATGCAGCCAGCTGCATGCAACCCTCCAAGTTCTCTTCCCAGCCAGGAGTTTCTTTGGGTGCATTCGCGTACCATTTGGTCACATTGGGGAACTGATCAAATTTATAACCCAATGTTGCAAAGGTCGATACAGTACCCAAAATGGCAATGTCAGCTATGGTTGCACTCTTGCCAGCCACATAATCTTGGCCTTCCAGGAAGGTATTCAGGAATGCAAAGGCGGCATCGACTTTTTTCAAATCTTCTGGATTTCCGGGTTGGCCAGCACGAATTTGTGGTCCAAAGTAATCACCAAAAGCTTTGTACAATACACCCATATCAAAGAATAAACGCTGATTGACGATAGCTCTTTGCTGTGGATCCTTGGGATAGAGCTTATCGGTCCTAGCGTATTTCTCCACCAAATAGATTAAAATGGCGCGTGATTCCCAGATGGCGAACTCATTGTCCACAAGTGTTGGTACAGTATGTTGGGGATTGATCTTAACGAATTCAGGCTTCAGATGTTCTCCCTCCAGCAGATTAACAACTTTCTTATTAAGATCAAGCTTCAAAGCTTTGGCCAGCATTAAAATTGTGCGGCAGGGTGGAGAACCGGACATATAATAAAAATCCATGTCGAAAAAACGTGTTCCACCTCAGAAGTCTCAACGTGTACTAACTGTGAGCAACTGGAAACAAGCGCTATATAATAAACCAACAGAGAGTGTAATAGTTATATATACAAATACATACACAGTAATTATATATACATATATATATGTGTATTGCGAAATTGTTTGTCATTATTAGTTTCAATTTTGTGTATATAAAACAGAAGCAAACAATTGTAAGCTCTGCTAGCCACTCATTTAGCTGTTGTTTACACTATCTTTTCTTATAAAAAGAGGTAATATGATTTCATCAGACAGTTTGTTACTATTTCAATTTAATTAAATTGCTAAGAAAAATTCTTGGATATCCTTATACAAAAATTCTTTATAAATATTTTTCAATAGAATTTATTTATTTAAGTTTATTTCTAGAATTTTCTATATATTTAATTTCAACATAATATCATTTATTGTATATAGATAATAGAGAATTAATTATTTGGTATACTGCAAAAATATTTGTCACTCTTTATCTACTCTTCTTGCACATTTGGACAATCGCGTGTGTTCCGTTGTCAATTTCAACCATTACAAAAATAATATAGGTCGTCGATAAGCATGAAAAAAACGATATCAGCAAACTTATCAAAACTTGTGATTAGTATATAATCTAACTAGTATATAGTATATATATATACAACGAAGTATGTGTAGAACTTTAGGTACTTGCGATAGAGCTATCTTTCTCTCTCTTTGCCACTTTTGCTTTACCCCCATTTGAGACAACACTTATTGAAGCTAAAATAAAATATAACTAACATACACTTTAATTTTTTGTTATTTATTTCAAGTGCAATAAATATATTTTTTTGATTTTTAAAAATTTTATTTTAAAATGAATATTTATTGGTTCTTCCATAGATCCAGACGCTTCTGCATTTCAACCAAACCGGCTTTATTACCCTCCCATCCGGGTGTAACCTTTTGTGCATTTTCATACCACTTAGCCACATTGGGATAGTTGCTTATTTTGAACTCCACCAATTCATATGTGGAGACTGTGGACAAAATGGAAATATCAGCAATAGTGAGATGATCTCCAGCCACATATTGCTGACCTTCCAGGAATGTATTCAAGAATTCAAAGGCAGCCTCTATTTTCTTATACAGCTCAGGATCTGCAGGCTTCTTAAAGCGCAAGTGAGCATAGTAATAGTCGGCGAAGGACTTGTACAATGTACCCATATCGAAGTAGAGACGTTGATTAACCAGCGCTTGCTTTTGTGGATCCTTGGGATAGAGGCTGTCATCTTTGCCATACTTCTCCACAAGGTATACCAATATGGCCCTTGACTCCCACAAAGTGAAACCATTGTCAACCAGAGTGGGCACCATATGCTGTGGATTGATCTTGACAAACTCCGGCTTCAATTGCTCCTTTTCTAAAGTGTTTATATATTTCTTGTTCAAATCGATGCCAAGTGCTGCGGCTACCATAAACACGGAACGACATGGCGCTGAGGAAGGAGAATAATACAGATCCATTTTGAATAAAATAATGCGTCCGTTCCGGTACTTTCGATGGCTAAAAGTCAACTGAATTCTCTTTTTTTACTCTCTCAAGTTTTATGGTATATAAACTCAATGCGTCTACGGCTATCAATTAAGTAAAGTGCGTGTCAGGTGCTCTTTTGAAATACTCTTACTAAAACCTTAATTGTTGCTGCATTATGGGGGGTCATAGATAAGGAATGACTTTTCAAACTTCTTATCGTTCAATTACTTTTTTTGTAACTTATCACGCGTTGGCAAAAGGAAAAGATAAATAAGTTATTTGATTAATTCGAATTGTTTATATTATCATAGAAAAATATATATATATTAATATTAAATTTTCTAATTAAATTGTTAACTAAAATAAAAATGTTGCACACATTATTTTCTTATCAAGATGTACAATAAATTCATCTGAATTATCTTTTGTACCAGACAGTACAGTAAATATTTGTATCTCGTATACATTTGTACCTATCTGTACCAACCACAGCTAAAGAGAATATACAAACCCTCTAAATATCTCTTTCTGCACAAATAATTATATATACTCAGTCAAATAAATATACAAATATTTATTTATATATATATATTCTCAACTTTATTAGTTATACACAAGCTGCCAGAAAAATATAATGAAATTTATTATACAAAACAAAACTATGTAATCCCTATGTACCACATGAAACCTATCTCTTAATCATAAATATTGTTCTCTTAAATTACACTGACTTTTGACAGTATAGCTTGTAATAAAAGTATATACAGTATATATCGGTTATAGGATGCACAGCTTATATGCAAATATTGCATATAGAACTAAATTTAGCCTCATAAGTCCCACGACTCTAAAAAACTACATTCTTTAAAATTCGGAGAAAAATTGGCAGAATTAGGGCTAATTTATGAGGAAACATTTTAATTTTCTTCACTAAATAAAAACACGAAATATGGTTTTGCATATAACCGGTATATACAGTATAAAATGTACCAAAATGTACCTAAATGTACCAATAGAGGAAATATATTAAACCAATAAAGAATGTGTTAATATTTATGCAATTAACACCAAATGCGTAAGCCATTTTAATATTCATCACGTATTTTATGTACCTGTAACCACATTTGATATATTATAGACCATTTATTGCGAAGTATTAATAAATATTTTAACAAAAATTGTGCAGTTTAGTATAGCTTAATTTTATATTATTTTACTTTTATCATTAATGTAGAATTTACTGATTTTGCCATATTTGGTGGCGTCTGTTCATTTCGACCAAAAACTTTTGATTAGCTTCCCAGCCCGGACTGATCTTAGCCATATGTTTATACCATTTGACCACATTGGGATAGCTGGTAAAATCAAAGCCACATGCCTCGCAAGATGAAACTGTTGACACAATAGAAATATCAGCAACTGTCACATTGTCACCAGCCACATATTGCTGTCCTTCCAGAAAAGTGTTTAGATAATCAAAGGAACCCACTATCCGCTCATAGAATTTGGGATCAGCAGGCTGCTTGAAGCGAAACTGCCCCTGGTAATACAACTTGAAGTATTTGTAAAAAGTCATATCAAAGTAAAGTCGTTGATTCACTATGGCCTGTTTTTGTGGATCTTTGGGATAGAATGTATCATCTTTACCATATTTCTCCGCCAGATATACCAATATGGCACGCGATTCCCACAATATAAAGCTATTATCTACGAGCGTAGGCAATGTGTGCTGTGGATTGATCTTTACAAAATCTGGATGCATCTGTGCTCCCTCTAAAAGATTAATATACTTTAGGTTAAGCTTAATGCCTAAGTGTGCAGCTCCCAAGAGTACGGATCGGGATGGTCCTGAGGCAGGTGCATAATAAATATCCATTATATCAATTTTGTAAATTTTCCTAATGTCCGACACTTTCAAAGTTACAGTGACAACTAAATTTTGTTCTGTGCTGGAGGTATGAGATAAGTTTATAGACCCATCGAAATTTCAGTTTGTACACTTGAAAAAAAATCAAGTGTAATAATTAACAATAAGCAATTGTTGTTACTGGCAAGGAATGAAAATGAGAGCTTAAATATGCATTTATAATATATATATAATATATTTTCTTCTATTTTTATTTTTCTTTACACTGGTATTTCTATCGTAGGCACGTACCATATATGTAACTTAGTGTTTTACTCTTAAAAAAATAATTGCTGCTCTCTTAATAAGGCACAAAGCTTGCTGTTTGTTTGGAGATCTATTTACTTGCCGGCCCCATGACGCATAGCTTTTCTATGTAGGCAAACAGGTTCTCTTTCGCTTTAGAGAGTCCAAATTTGAGACAGTCGTGACCTTTCTCTACATTTTATGCTCAACGTCATGTTGCTTTGCGTAAAAACCCAAATAACTTGTTTCTTATGTTTGTTGGCTTGTTTTTTTTTTGTTTATGTTTTTATTTTCATTGAACTTCCATATTATGCACAAATGAGTAAGCAGATGACGATGATTCCTTTTCATATTATGTTTTTGTTGTTTTTATTACGGTTATTTCCCCAATGATACGAATATTCTGGAAATTTGAGAACTAATCATTTTTTACCCCTTATCTATTGGGCTTACCGGCGTTTACTCTTTATAGGGTGACGCATATTTACTCTTTATATTTAGTTCGCATAGTTTTTTTTCATTCCCGCAAACTGCTAGAGCAATTTTTAACTATTTATTTTTGTAAACAATCATTTTATGCTGTGTCATGCTGATAGGAAACTTTCATAGTTGTGAAATACTAAAACATAAGAATTGTTTTGGGGCAGGCCGTGTTATACATAGAACTTTCGTGTCTAAGCGAAATTAATATGCAAATCACCAATATACAGTGTGCTCACAACAAATTGAGTAAATAAAAATAAAATATATATATCTAAAAATTAAAAATATATTGTTAATCCTATATGCCATTTGTGGGGAAAAAATATTATTTTAAAATATTGAAAATTTTTATCAGCTTAGCTGCTATACGAAGTCTTTAGGTCTCGACTGTACGTTCACCTTTATTATGCTCATAAATCATTAGGCGTATCTGATAGAGTGAAATATATTTTTTAATGAAAATATATAAAAATAACATAGAAAAATATGTACTATATACATAGCCTTGTATTTAGTATATAATTGTGTTTTTTTGGCCTACTGATGATGGCCAAAAACACAACTTTGAAAGCGTTTTCTACTGACTTTTAATGAGGGCTCAATTAAGTTAATTACAAAATAATCATACACAAGCATTTCAATATATATACGTATACTATACACACACATGTATATATGTATATGTATATGTAGTTAAAGCCGGTTTTATTATAAGAACAATGTATGTTTGTAGAATTGTATGGGATATATTCTAATTTGTTTATACTGATACACCCCCTTTTATCATCTACATGGAAATCGTATGTAGAGTGTTAATTTTGTACCCAATTAATGAATAGTTAATGTCACTAATGTATGCAAGTACAAATATACATATATAATACATATATACACATGCATATAAAAAGTAGTTAGCAACAACTAGTTACAATTTTATTCAATCCCAGGTTAAGTGCTTGGAGGCGTGGGCAACTGTCCAATAGAGGTACATATACAGATACATATGTACCTAAACCTATAACTATATATTGTATACATGCATATATGGCAACAATAGTTGATTGTGCTATAAAAAAAAACCATTGTTAGTATATAAAATTATAATAAAAGTTATGTATAAGGGTAAGCAGTGTTTTTATTTGGTATATGAATACCCCCATCATTAATTTAGTATATAAAATGTTATATATTATATATAGTTGATTAATTCAATGTAGCCCAAAGTAAATACACATATCATTCGTATGTTATCAAAGCTTTTACATGTGTATGTACTTATGTTTTAATGTACACTTATTTATCATATACAAACATTTTTTGTGATAAAAATTTATTATTATTTTTAAACAGAAGCAAAACTTGTTGTGCTTGAAACTGCAGCAAGCAGCTGCACGGGGCTTTAAGAACTCGCATAAAATGCCAATGAACAAAACTTCCAGCAATTCGATAGAATACTAATGTACAGTTTAGTATAAAAAAACACACACATACATACAGCTATACTGACCGACAACTGTATACACAACAGATGTAGAATTAAACGACAGAGAATTCTAAGCAAAAAAAAAAATAAATAAATAAAAAGCCAAAGCAAAATTTTGCCAAACAAACAACATGTCGAAACGAAATGTAGAGAAGGAAGCTGAGAGCGAAAGACAGACAGAGAGAGAGAATAAAGCGGTACACAAGCTTTAAGAAATTTTAGTTGGTCTTCAAATGCAGTGCAACAAGTTCATTAGAAAGTTGCCGCTTTCTGTGGCACCACAAGTGAAGGGTATGTACATAGATATATATATATATACTATTATACATAAATATGTTGAATATTACAATCTGTATGATCCAATTCCTACCTGCCACATGCACAACAACTCTTTATAAATTTCTATATACACGTCATACAAAAAACACCCAACCCATAGACACACACACTCACACACACAAACACTAACACAGGGACCGGCAGGCAAGGCAAGCACTTAACCAAACGACAAACACGCGAATAAGTAAGCAACGATACGCCTGGTTCTCTCTTTATGGCAAGCTATTTGCTGTAGAAGCTTACAAACATATTTATCATATGCAGTATATATGAATGTCGATATGTATAGTTATATATATATATATATATTTCGTTTGCACAATACTGCTCCCCGCGCAGCGTAAACAGCTTACGAATGTTGTGTTTGCCGGTTTTATGGCACTAACATGGCGACCAGTCCGGTCGTTTTCTCGCGAGTCGAAAATCTGACGTAGCCGGCGGTATATAAAAGCCGAAAGTCTCTTCGAAGGCCCAACAGTATTGCTTGATACTTGGTACAGTACACCGCGAGTTATCTACAACCAACAATGTAAGTGTGTTTAACTATGTGAATAATTAACATAAAGAAGAAAAAAAAAGAAGTTATTGTTCTAAAGAAACATTCCAAAAGAAGAAATAATTATTAAAGCGCACATTTTGAATTCTGCAAAATGACATCATATTCATTCTGCTCCGACGATCTTCAAATTTAAAAATAGAAAGCAAAAAACAAAGTGAATTTTTTTCTGGCATTAATTAAGCATTGTGTTGTTTTAGAAACTTTTGTCTAATGAGAAAATTTGTGTTCTTATAATTATAGTATATAATGGCTGACTTCTACTATTTGCCCGGCTCTGCCCCCTGCCGTTCCGTCATCATGGCTGCCAAGGCTATTGGCTTTGACTTGAACAAGAAGCTGCTCAATCTGCAGGAAGGCGAGCATCTGAAACCCGAATTTATTAAGATCAATCCTCAGCATACCATTCCCACTTTGGTGGACAATGGTTTTGCACTATGGGAATCTCGCGCCATTCTTGTGTATCTGGTTGAGAAGTACGGCAAGACCGACTCTCTGTACCCCAAGTGCCCCAAGAAGCGCGCTGTGATCAACCAGCGTCTGTACTTCGATATGGGTACCCTGTACCAGAGCTTTGCCAACTACTACTACCCACAGTTGTTCGCCAAGGCACCCGCTGATCCAGAGGCCTTCAAGAAAATCGAATCTGCTTTCGATTTCCTCAACACCTTCCTGGAGGGACAAGAGTACGCTGCCGGTGATTCGCTCACCGTTGCCGATATTGCTCTATTGGCTACCGTATCTAGCTTTGAGGTTGCTTCATTCGACATTGCCAAATACGCCAACGTGAACAAGTGGTACGAGAATGCCAAGAAGGTCACTCCTGGCTGGGAAGACAACTGGGAGGGTTGCTTGGAGTTCAAGAAATGGTTCAACTAATTTATCAATGTTTTTAATTCTATGTAATAATTTTAAGTATTCATTCTCTAATTCACAATACGATTTGAAATCGTCAACTGTTGAGTGCTAACTGCAACAAACATAGCTTTTGTTGTCAACATTTATTTCTTAAAATAAAAGAGTATTCATTTTAATTGAATACAACCTAAGAGACACAATTGGTTTTTTATTTCTATACGTGTATCTCTCTTGTGTATTATCTCTTTCTTGGGGTTGCAGCATTCGCTACAACTGTACCAAAGCTGTTAAATGGTTCGTATGAAATGGTACACTTTCGTTTTCATTGCCAACAAATACGTAAAATGTATTACTTGACTTTATTTTTATTACTTATTTTGCATATAAGTACTGCTCATTTGACACTCTCACTTTCTGTAAGCCTCTCTTTATATTATTAAATGAAGCTTATTATGCAGAGCTGACAAATGCTGATTGCTATGGGACTAGTAACCAGCATTGCTTATGCCGCTGACTAAACAGACTAAGTAAAAGGAGTGGAAACGATCTTCTGCCTAAAAAAGGGGTTTGGTTTGCAATGAAATATTAATGTTGTTGAACTTTAAACAATAAAAAATTAATTATCAAAACGTGACAATTATAATCAGGTTTTTTTTCCTATTCATAGGGGGTATTGATAACGTCGAGTAGCTGTTACTAAATGAGCTTGCGATTAGATATGTACCCAATAATTTGGCATAAAACTAGCGATAATGTTGTTACAATATTTTATTATTATTTTTTATAATTTTTATTTTGTTTAACTTAAATCGAAATGATTTAAGCAAAGTTATAAATTTTGAACTGGAATAAAAATATCATATTACAAAATTATTAAATCTGTTCAAAAAGGAAAATGCTAATTTAGTAAATTTGAAGCATCATTTGTACACGATTATATATAAAGACACATATTATATCTATAATATAGTTGAAAGTAAAAATTGTGTAAAAATCTTAAACACTTACTAAGTAGCTGTCAAAGGTCTTTGTCATTAAAATTACCCAACGAATACTCAGCGAATGCGCACCAAAAAAGAGGCAAAAGATTGAAATAGACATTTAGGGTTATGTCATCCAAAGAAAGTGATTAACTTTAATTGTATACGAAATTTGAAAGAGTTTTTCATTGCTTTGTTTTGTCTGCTGTGTTATATTTAGTCGCTCTGTCATAGCTTGCGATGATAATCATTTGATATCTTTTGTATACACCCCAAACTGTACCATAGTGTACCAAAGTGTACTACTATTATTGAACCGGATCTACGATAAGCTATCGTAGTTGTTACAAAATCAAAATTATATACTGTTGGACAGCTAGACTTGAAGATTAATCGATTGACCATAATGTTTAATGATGGGCCACGTGTGTCAATACGCTTTAATTGATGGTCAAGGACGGTGTCCTTTGAACATTTGAATGTACTCAAGCGTTCACTTCAGCCAATTGCGTACAACTACCGCATTTAACCTTTTCCTTTCATAAAGTGTTGCCTTGGAAAATAATTGTCCCCAAGGTTTCTAAACAATCCTTGGTGCTCAGTACAACATACAATGGACAAGTTTTTGTAATAGTAAAGGCATTTAGACTGGGTAGGGTTATTCCTTGGGGTCGACATGCCTTGTGGGTGTTACGTACTAATTATATTGCCTTATGGCAAGTCATGCGCATTAACCGGGAGGTAGTAAGTCTTACCAAACTCGAATATTTCTTTGTTATAAAGTAGAAATAATTCAATAACTCTTTCTTAGTCTCTCTTTCGACACTCTTTATTGATTTTATGACAAACTGCGACTATTACCTATCAAAGGGATCATTAAACTGAAGTCTCACTAATCGACTTGGATCGCAAATATGAGGATACAAGTCAAGAGAACACTTAAGTTGTGAAAATTGAGTTTGAAAAGAAATTTTTTATAATTTTTGGCATTGATTTTTCACTCATACTACGAAACGGAATTGACTTAATATCGTTGAGTATCACAACTACTTCATATAAATTCACAATTTTTTTTGTGTAAGCAGTAAAAAAATTAATTTTTTTTTCTTTTTGTAATATATTTAGCAATATGGTGAATTTCTATTATATGTTATATTCGGCGCCATGTCGTTCCATATTGATGACTGCCAAGGCTTTGGGTGTTAGACTGAATAAGATTCAGGTTGACCTGGACGCGGGTGACCACTTAACACCTGAGTTTCTTAAGATAAATCCACAACACACAATTCCTACAATGGTGGATGGCGATTTTAAATTGTGGGAATCACGTGCTATACTCATATATCTGGTGGAAACATATGGGAAGGACGACAAGCTCTATCCCAAGGATCCGAAGAAGAAAGCCAGAGTGAACCAAAGACTCTTTTTTGATATGGGTACAATGTACCAGAGCTATGTCGATTATTACTATCCACAGTTGTTTGACGAAGTCAAGAAGCCAGCAGATCCCGAAAACTTGAAGCGGATTCATGCATCCTTTTACACCTTTAATACA
Source organism: Zygothrica quintamaculata (assembly GCA_037044455.1). NCBI lineage: Eukaryota > Metazoa > Arthropoda > Insecta > Diptera > Drosophilidae > Zygothrica > Zygothrica quintamaculata. Next base: position 90,325 of record JBAMBS010001736.1, read on the forward strand.
ATTCTCAAGGAAAGTAATTTCGCAGCTGGTGATAACGTAACAATTGCTGATTTTGCACTTTTGTCCACTGTCTCCACATTTGATGTAACTGGTTACGATTTAAGCCAGTTTAGCTATGTGTACAAATGGTACAAGAACATGCAAAAGGAAACTCTTGGCTGGGAGGAGAATTGGGAAGGATGTTTGTATTACAAAAGACTTTATCTGACCGAACACCATGAACAGCACCTATTGTCTAGTTAAGATGATAAAATAAGTCGGATCGTACTAATAAAATTATATATAATTATATATATAAATATAAAAAGCTTAGTTTTATTGCACTTCGTTCTTATAAGAGAAAGCATTCTATTACATACTAAATATTGCACTAGGATTACACTTAACGATAATTAAAATAAGGAATTCGATTTACTAAATTCGAGTGGACGTCGAAATGATTGCTCTAAATTATGGAGTCGTTGCTCCAAATCATTCATGGAGTTGCGCAGTGCATGTCCACGCGGACGCAGCGATATTTGGGGGGAATGTTGCATGAGATCATCCTTGACACCGGAAAAAGAATGACGCACACAGGATGAACGTTTCTCGAACTTTGTGTTCTGATAATGTGGATGTTGATGCTGATGCTGCTGTTGATGATGATGTCGATGTTCACAGTTGCCACTGCGACAATTGTGCGCCACCAAAGGTTCATCTGTTTTCAGTGAATCCTCATAGGTATCACTAGACGATAATCAAACAGGATAATCAATGTTTATTATAATGCCAAAACCCTTCACTGCTTACCTGCTGTCTGTGTTGGGATGTTGACGTAGTGTCAGATGCGTTTTGGCATGTCTGGGACACAGCAGATCCGGATTGGTTACCCGCTTGGAATTGCTGTGTTGAAAGGAATCCGGTGAGGTCTCATACAGCTCGCGGCTACTTAGAAACTCTACTCCCGAATCCTGGCCAGTGGAGTGCAGTGAAAACATGGACGTTTCATAATTGTTTCTGCAATTAAGTCAAACTCAGCATAGGAGTGGCGATGCCAGGGGGTATTGGTACTTACAGATTATTCACAGGTTGGCAGGAATTGTATTTGAGCACAAATGGAGCATTGTCTTCGCTGGCATTGGCCGCTGCTGCAGCAACAGCTGCTGCCTTGGCAATAGACTTGGGTAGCGGCACATCTATATATTCCCGCTGGCACTGCTGCTGGCTGTAGAGTAGATAAGAATTCCAATTAGCAAAAGCTTGAATGAGAACCAGTTCTGATTGGACTAAATCTTACTCGTTGAGGAACTGATGATGTTGTTGCTGTGTAACCAATGCCTGTTGCTGGTGATGATGATGCAACTGCTGTTCCAGTTTCTCAGTAGCCGTTGCTGTGGACTGTGTCTGTGCCGAAGAGCATACCGATTCGGGTAAGAAGGCGCTGGTTGGACGCACCAGACTCTTGCTGCTTCCTTTGCTGCAACGTTGCGTGTGGCGTTGTTGCCGCTGCCGTCGCTGCGTCGGTCGCGTCTGGTTAATCCCCGCTATGGCATACGTTAGACCTGCTTCTGATGTGGCAAAATTACGTTGTGACCAAAGTGGCCTGCAATGGTTAATTCAAAGAATTGCTTAATACTTTGTTAACATTCACATTTGAGTTGCAGTTGTCACTGGCTCATCTTACAGGCAACAACAACTGTTGATGCTGTTAATTGCCTACTGTTTGGGTTGGTCTCCTGCTGTTGTTGTTGCTCTTTGATTGCTTGTCATTGTTTTTTTTTTACAGTTAGAATTCCAATGGACAGGTGAGGTCCAGCTGCAGCAGCAACTACTTTCATAAAGTGCAAAGCAACCAAGCAACAGCAACACAAACAACCAACAACAGCAACCAACAACAACAGCCAACAGCCAATAGATTTTTATCGTTACTTAAAAATTTATTACACTTCCTTAAAATTGAAATATATATATATTTTTATAGGTTTATGATATGGATCTATGTTGCATCTATGAGCTAATATGGATCTTTCCACTTTGCAGTCTTTTTTTTGTGTTTTTTTTACCGTTTGTGCCGCAGACAGAGGTAGCAACAGGCAGCTATAATTGTTGCCAAAAAGAGCAGCCCCATCACCACCATTGTCACAAGTTCTACACCTGCCATATAGTGGGCGGTGTGTACGGGTCGTGTAACGTGTCCAAACTCGGATAACTCGATGATACGTGGCATTGCCTTGGCGCTATCCAATTGCTGCTGTTGCTGCTGCAGCTGCAAGGCATCAAGTTGCAGTCCAGCCAAAGATCTGTAAACCAAGGAACATATATCACTCTCTGTATTTGGGTCACCAGACAATATATATAGCTTACTCTTGTAGCTCCTCCATTTCCACAATTGCATTGGTATGTGGGTCAACAGCATAGATGTAGGCATTAGTGCTATAGAAAGGGAAAAATCAAAAGATAACATATGCATTAGATGCGGCAGATCTTAGATTGAAATAGTTATTAGGTCCTGGACTATTCTTGGTACTCAATTAACCTAAAAGAAAAATGTTTGGCTATTGCTTAAAATTTTCTATTATTTTGAAAAAATAAAATAAAATAAATTATCATTGCCAACTTGTTTTCTATTAGAAATTCTTGAAGTGATCCAAATCCTCGTCAAACTTACGCGATTTCGAGTCCTCCCGAATTGGGTTCCAGCAGACGCACGCGCACATCCTTGCCAATGGCAGCGCTAAGCGCCTCCATTAATGAATCAATACGACGCTCAACATCCACTGGCTGGCCAGCTACCACGAGGCGCACTTGTTTGGCCTCATCGATAATATAGACAAAGACATTAACAATGCCACTGCGTCCATCATCAGCGCCCATGCGATCGGTGGCCTTCACATCGAATCCATAGATACGTTCGTCCAGTGGGAGATTACCGAGTAAACGTACATTGCCCGTTAGATCATCAACTCCAAAGAGACGTGTTGGTTCATTCAAGAGACGATAACGTATCTCTGCATTGAGTCCTTCATCAGCATCTGTAGCAGTCACACGGGTCACATGATAGCCAAAGCTGGCACTGCGTGGTAGAACTGCCACAATGGGTTGTCCATTGCCTCGGAATTTGGGTGTGTTATCGTTCTCATCGGATATGCGAACCAGGATGCGGCACTCATTGGGGGAGAGACCCTCGACACGTTCATCCACTACAGGGTAAGTGACCTTGGCGAAATTGCGTGCCTCCCGACTGAGACGATCCGCGCGAACTCGAAGCTGATACCGACCAATGTGTTCCCTGTCGAAAGGTTTCAGGGCATAAAGCAACATATTTTTGGGATCATATTCAAATGGTGGATGTGCATCCGATTCATCTAGACCCTCTTCCAGCCAGAGGGACCAGCGATAGTTTTCCGGATTTAGTCCAGCTGTCAGATTCAGACGCATAACCTCAATGGGCGCCTCATTGTTCTCCACCAGCTGTACATCGTAGTAAGGATGCTGGAATACAGTCACATTGATAGGTACTTCTGGCTTCGGTGGCGGCGTTGGTTCCGTTACAGCTTGACCCTGTAAATTGATAAGCACCACAGCAGTCGCAGACAATGGAGGGCTACCCAGATCCGAGGCTATGACAGACACATTCAGATGTTCATAATCATTGTATCCTTTGATGTTGGACACGGTGGATATTGTGCCATCGCGTGAGTCTATCTGAAAGACAGGTGCATGCATCTCCTGATGCATTATGGAGTACAGCACCAGTCCATTGCCATTGCCCACATAATCCTTGTCTATTGCTGTCACCTGCCTCACAAACATGCCAGGAAGTGTACTACGATCCAGATATGCTTTATAGACGGGAATCATCATTGTGCGATCGGCCACATCCGGTATATACTTGACAGCCTTAGTTTGATCATCGTATCCTATGAATTCTGGGCGATTATCATTAATATCCAGCACATTCACCTCCACATCAACGCTGCTGGACAGACGTAACAGTGGCTCAGCATTATCGCTGGCGATCACCTGGAAGTTATACTTGGCACGCAGCTCGCGATCCAATTGGCCGCTGATCTTGATGACGCCTGAGGCTGGCTTCACTGTGAATGGCAGCTCCGGATCACTTAAAGTGTATGTTATATTGGCATTTTCTCCATAGTCCATGTCAATGGCTATGACCTGCCCAAGTACACTGTCTTTGTATTCACCTTCTAGTGTATCGAAGCTGTACCAGGATTTCTTGAACGCAGGCACATGATTATTCACATCGATCACTGTGAAACGGATGCAGGTTGTATCCTTGAGTCCATCTATATCGGTGACACTCAGATTTAGCCAGATCTCCACATTAGCTGCCAATGGATAGTTAACTGTCACATCTCCACTCAGCTTATCAATGGCAAAATGACGCACATTGTTCATCTTGATCATTGGCATGCCGGGAGAACGCTCCACCTGCTCGCCGTTTAGCTCATAGTGCAGCAGAGCATTTTTGCCATAATCCTCATCACTGGCTGTAAGCTGCAGCAACTTAGTACCCACTGGTGTATCCTCATACACGCCAAACAGTGGACATTTGATAGGTAAGGCACGTGCAATGCGTCGGCGTGATTTGGCACGTCCCAAGCCCACGCCGCCCGGTCCGAGACTTTTTTCCCTATCCATATGCAAACGCGGGGAGCCGGGTATGTGGTACGCTGGTGGCAACATGCTGGCTGCAGCTGCAGCAGATGGTGGCAGTAACATGCCATTCGAGCTTTCCACAAAGTAAATCTCCATATCCGTAATATATTCACGTATCTCCAAGCGTGAATCCTTGAATACCGAAATGCGCTCAAAAATTGGTGCATTATCATTGACATCCGCTACAAGGATTGTCAGATGTGCATAGCCGGTAAGACCTCCTGTGTCCACGGCAACAATTTTAAGATTATAAAGCTGTTGTTTCTCTCTATCCAATCCGCGTTTGCCCGTGTAGCTTATGCGGAAGTACGGTCCTGTACTCAACTTAAAATTAGATTGCATAAAGGATGTGTGCAGCTCCTGATACTTGAACTCATCATTCCATTGATCTGTCAGGTTGAATATGTTAAAGGCACCCGTGCTGGATGACAGCTTATGTTGACTGGCATTTCCGAGAGCACTTGAATTCACAAAGTCAACAGTAAACTGATCGCTATAGTCACCCTGTAGGACCACCCGGAATTGGGCATTGATACCCTCATCTGCATCAGTGATTTGTATGGCTTGATTCATAGATAACTCTGTACCCACAGCACAGTTTTCATTGATAAGTCCAACGTACGTGATAGCATTGAACTTGGGCGCATTGTCGTTAACATCATCCACCTGTATCTTAACCTGGTAGATGCCTGCTCCACTCACCAAACCCGTTGTGTACTCCACAATCACAGTTAGATCATAGCTGGGCTGCTGCTCACGATCCAATCCAATGAGCGTTAATAAGGTGCCATCTTCAGTAATGGATATCTTATTGACCACCTCCTGTTGATTGGCTATAATAAAGCGAAGTTTCAGGTTTTTATCCCCCGTTAGTCGTCTCGGAAGACGTCGCTTCACTTTGGAGTTGCGACTGCGACTACGACTACGGTAACGACTACCCAATGTGGTGTTACTTTGCAGCACAGCAGAGGTCAGTTCCCGAAAACTGCCCAGGTCGTTGTTAGGCACATTATGATTCTTATACATCAATTGACCAATAATGCCACGCACAAGATTCTCTTCCACATGGAATGTAATGATGTTCATATTAATTTCCCTGAAAAGGATAAGCCATTTAGAGTTATTCATGGTTCATTAGGCAAAAGGACTCACTCAATGACTGGACGTAGGGCTACTTTCTCCGTATCTGGTTTGGCCACAACATGTATAGTTAGATTGGTTATAAGCACACCCTCATCACTGAGATCAGCTGAGGCTACTGTTGTCACGGGCTGTGAGCTACGCGACATGCTCAGAGATTGAGTGGAATTGGCAAAAAGCTGTCAAAGGAAATTAGGGAAAAATATAAGAAAATATTCGGAAAATATAGTTTTCGATATGCTTACATAATTTGCAACAGCTTCAAATTGATAGATGTGTCTCTTAAAATCGGATAGTTCTCGTATGACTGTGATAATACCCGAACGCTCCTCAATTGCAAAGGGCACACCCTCAGAATATGTATGCAATAGATCGTACATAACCTCATCATCTCCTTCATATATAAGTGTGGTTCGCACCTGACCTACGGATGTGCCCAGCGGTGTATTGGCGCCTACCCAAAACTCATAGGGTGCACCCAGAAAATCAATAGCCTGATCATCGATGGTGGCATAGACTTCGATCGTTATTACAGCTAAGGAGAAACGACGCTCTGAGGGATTTAGAGGCTGATCACTAGCTTCCACGAATACAGCAATACGGCCACGTCTGAGTGGACCAGCCACATAGATTGTGCCGTTTTTGCTGTCCAAACGGAAGGGTATATAGCCACTGCCCTTGGGACGCTGTAGCTCATAGACAATCTTGCCATTGGGACCATCATCTGGGTCATGAGCAACAACACGACCGATCTTTGTGCCCACAGCAGCAGTCATGGGCACTTTGAATTCATAGAGATTACCATGATCAAACTTTGGATTGTTATCGTTGCTGTCCAGCAGTGTGATGTCCACTTGAACTGTGCTGGGACCTGGTTTCTTTAGATGCTTATCATCTAGATAAGAGGGATTGCGTTCCAGGGCTTCCACTTTAATCTGTATGGATTTACGTGCTTCCCGATCCAGCAGGTGATCATCACGTACTGTAATCCAACCAGTGCGAGAATCAATGCGAAAAGCGCCTGCAGCTGTCTTGTTCTCTACAAGATTATAAAGGAACTCTGCATTTGCACCTTGATCCCGATCAACTGCATTCACCTGTAGTACACTGAAACCTGTAGGCAGATTCTCCACAATAGATATATTATAGAAGTCGGCTTCAAACTCTGGAACATTATCATTGAGATCCAAAACTTCAACTTCGATGCTGTTGGAGAATATCGGTGAAAAGCGATTGTTAATTGATGGAAAATGCTTTAGAATGCTTACCGTGCCAACGCCTTCTTCAGTGGATTATCCTTTTGTCTGGCTTCCAGCTGAAAGACAAAGGTGTTGCCGGGCAGACTCTCCTCCTCTAGATCAATCTCTTTCTGTAAATACATAACTCCATTATGGCCATTAACACGAAACAATTGACGCTCATTTCCCGAGATAATCTCATAAATGAGTGTTGCATTCAATGAGTCCTGATCGTATGCCATTATTGGTGGGGCAAAGTATAGAGGAATGCGTATAGAAGCACCTGTGATGGGATAGATCTCATTTATCTTAGTGCGATAGACACCTTCGGTAAATATTGGTGGCAGGTCATCCACATCGCGCACATTAATGGTAATCGTTGTATTTGCTTGATTGGCAGGCGTTCCACGATCCCAAGCAATGATCGGTAGCTTGAACTGTCTTATGCCATGATCGAAATCCAGTTGTCTTTTAAGTATTAACAATGGTCTGTGCGGACTCTTGAGTGCGAAGTAAGGTCTACCATCGGCTGAAAGCTGCTCTGGAACTGTTGACATACTAAAGTGCACTTCTGAATTAGGTGTATTTGGCTTATCACGATCGAAGGCCTGTACTCCAGTAAATATAATACTATCAATTGCTGTATTCTCATCCACATCCACCACGTAGGGAACATTTAGAAACTCTGGTGCATTGTCGTTAACATCCTCAATGTAGACCGTAATGGAAAGGTAACTGCCCTGTAAGTGCAGACAGTTAATATATATTATTTTATAGGGTATGCATTAGGCATGTACCTCCTCAAGTTTTTCATTTTTGCCAGCGCAAACTATGCGAAATTTAAGCAAATTTCTGGGCACATCACGGTCAACTAAACGTTCCAAAGAACGTGCTAAATTTACAACCAAAGTTGTTGAATTATATTCCGTTAGATTGAAGAATCTGACATCTGTGCTGGCATCGGAACTTCTAAGTGCAACACTAGAACGTGGATATGCCTGCACACGTAATATTTCCTTTCCAACCTGAGTATCTTCACGCAAACGTATAAAACGAACACCTTCGCTTTCCGATGCAGCGCTATCTAGCGCGTGAAAGCCACAACTACCACTACCTCCTAAAGTGAGAAGAGAAGACAGTAAATAAGCTTGTTTGAATAAGCTATATTTTTGACAATTGTGCATTGGTTATAGCATTTTAGACCTTGCAGGACTCGTAAGGATCTGTACTAACGTTTGGTGTCAAAAAATAACAATTAAAATGAAATAAATTTTAATAAAAATTGGCAGAATTATGGCTAACTTAAGGGGGAAAATTTTCATTTGTTTACTAAATAAAAACACGAAAAATTTCGTTCAAAATCGGCTGAAAAAACTTGTCTAAAAACGCTATATCTTTAAAAATTCTTCACCGATTAAAGCCTTTTATACCTTTCTGGACTCGTAACAAACAGTACTAACGTTTGGCATCAAAAATTAACAAAGAATCAAAATTAAATTATTTTTCATTTTTTGAAATTTTGTCAAGGGGTAACCCTGCAAAAATTGGAAAAATTTTCAATGACTCAGATTTGAATAAAATCAACTGCATTCGATAGGACTAAATTTTAGGGCTCTAAAAAACTATATTCTTTTGAAATCGATCTATATTTGCCAGAGTTATAGCCTAGCAAAGTGTCAAAAACACAATTATCGTCTAATTGAGCGCGGAGTGGGGGCTAAGAGTCGGGCAGAACAGATTATATGTGGGTTTATATGTGTGTGTACACCCGGCTACAGCATTCTAGCTTGTTGTTATTTATTTTAGTTTTGTACCAAAAATGGAAACTGTGATTAGATACACCCAAAAATGTTGACAAATTATTTACACTCAGATTCTTTTCAACGCTTCTTTTCTCTTTCCACTTAAACCATTCTCCTTTATCATTAGGCATGCTAATTGCATACTGAGAACCAAAAACGGAAAGAAAAAAAACACAAATGAAAGAAAAAACAATTGAAAATCTCCATAAGGCAACGTGCGAAGTGAATCGTTTGGGGCAATTGTTTTGAGGAACTGCCAACTAGCCGAAACTTTCTACATTTGTCGCGTGGCTGGGCGCTGTTACGCCCCCTGTACCCCTCCCAGCCCACCTCTATAAACCACAAAAAACCCTAGTGATTTTCATGAGTAGCAATTGCAATTGCAACACTTTTTCACCATCCATTCAACTGTCTCTAACCAACTTTTGCACTGCAATCAGCAAATTATTTTTGCGTTAAGACTTGTGGTACGCTTCCCACCCTCATGACATAATTAGCCATGTTTGTTTTACTTGCTCAAAGTTACAGCAAATGTACCAGTGCAACTTGGCCAAAACTCTATATAAATACATATATATATATATATGTAAGCCATATGACAAGCAACCGCACAAAAGAGTCAACAAGTCAACATGGTCTTGGGTGCGAGTTGCAGACAGCTGTATGAGGTTTTTTTTTGGCCTATTGCTATCTTAACTTGGCTGTCACACTGCCACACTAGCTCTGACTCTCTGACTGTTTGACTGCCTGACTTTCTGACTTTTTTTCGGAACATCTAGTACACGGCGAGAAACTATGATTTTCAGATATCTTTTTGTCTTTCTGTCTTTGCTCTTTATTATTGTTGAAGTGAAATCTTCGCAGTCTTTGGCTCTTCTTGTTGTTGTTGTTTTTATCTTGTTTGGTTTTTGTTAGGCGCTCTTTTTTTTATTTTTCTATGTTTTATATGTTGATTTAATTTGTTTTTATTTTTTTTTTTATCTTGAAGTTGCAATTTGAATTGCAGTTTCTATTTACTTGCAGTTTCTAGCTCGTTTGGTGTGAACCCTTGTTATTGCCAGAGCTAAAGATGAGATACAAGTAGATGACTTGATTGTACCGGAAGTACAGTACAGCTTAGACTATGTACCAAAAGGGTATATGTAATATAGCTTAATCTGAGCTCGTATTAAATCCATTAGTTTGTTGCAATGAATGAATTTGCTTTAAGTGGTTTATTGATTGATTTTGTAAGCTTTTATTATATGAAATTTAATTTTGATGTTTTTTGATTTTTTGTTTTTAGTTTATTGTTTAGATTAAGTAAGAGATTATAAATACGAAAAGTTTTTCCAATAATTATATCATTTTATATATATATTAGAGTCATAAACTTTGTTATTCAGTTTGTGTTTATTGTGAAATATTTTATGATTTTGCTTTTGGTTTTTTGGCAAGTGGCAATTAAAAATCCAATTGAGGCTTAACATATAGTGTTCAAGGCGTGTTAAAGCTCAATAAAAATCAAATTTTTCACTAATTATTAAAAAAATATAATTAAACATTCTTTATATATGATTAGACACAGGTTTTCCGGCCTGAAAGCAGTTTTTGAAGGAAATTTCAGCTGCAAATTTGAAAGCCAAGGATAGGCTGCAAATCTATACTCCAAATTAAATTATTACGTAGAATTAAGCCAAGTTTTTATTTAATTATTATTTTAATTAATTTAACAGTTAATTAATTAAACTCATTTTAAAATTTTGTTTGTAATTATGAACATAATTTAAGTTTGAACACAGGTCAAATAACTTGTAACAAAAAGTATATAAAATTTTTTTGTTTAAATCACATTTTATTTCTTTTTAATTATTGTTTAAAATTTTAATTAGTATTAATCACATTTAATTATATACATTTAAGTGGCATTATATATAAGTATATTATTTTAATTATAATAATAATTAGAGTCTTCTATTTGTTAGACTTAAACAGTCCAAGTTTAAAGCACTTTTTATTATGAATTTCATTTTATGGGTTTATTTTTAGGCTTAAAACTTTTTTAATGTTCAACTGATTTTTCACACTTTAAAGAAAATAACAGTCTATTCCAGTGCACTCATAACATTTAATGTTTATATAATTAAAGTCTAATTTTTACTTATGTTAAACACTTGCAGCTCCACAAGTTATGGGTTCAACTCATAATTATTTTAATTTGGGTTGCCGGCAGCAAATGTTGATTTAGGAGCAGCGGGGTGTGTGTGTGGGGGGGGGGTTAGTTAAGCATTAAGTTTATGCGGTCAGCATTTTATATATATTCCAAGTAATCAACACACACACACACACACACACATACACATACATCCATATGGAAATTAAAATTTAATTAGAACATTGCGGCACTCTTTAAGTGTGTGTAGTACCAGTTCTTCGCTTCTTATTTTGCTTTTTATTTTACGTAAATGTTTTCGAGGTGTTATACGTGTGTGTGTGTATGTGTGTGTGTAAGGTGACAGTTGTTGACCAGTTTACAGGAATTGGTGAAGGAAATGGGCCAACAAGTTTGCAACAGGAGCAACTTGATTAGCCATGTCTGGAGAATGTATGCCACATGGTAAATAGCAGCAGAAGTTGCATCAACATAGCAACACACATCACGGACGATTGGCCAATTGACATAGTGAACCGATTGTTGCTTTATTTCATTTGCTCTTATCTCTTTGGACGTATGTAAATTTATAGCGTTTAAATACATATTGGGGTTATTTAACGGTTCAACATCAATGGACACAACAAGCTAAACAAGTTGGCCAATGCATTTAGCCAAACAAATGCGTTAGATGAAAGACGTCAAACATCAAGTTGCATTGACAAATCTGCTCAGTTGAACAACGCAACTCTCACAAATACACGCACACTCACACACTCGCGCACATGCAGACATTCACTTAACTTGGCTAATAAGGCCAAAACAACATTTAGCCAATAACTTGCCTTGCACTAATCCCGTTTGAGCAGCATCAACACCCGCGTATATCCATAAGATCAGGCAGAATAATATATATGTAATGCACAGATTTCGATCCTTAAACATATTGTATAGCTTTTGGCCGGGAATCGTCTTAACAATAATTTTGAATATACGTTGGTTTTAACTGTTTTTTCTTCTTGTTTTTTTTTTGCATTGAGTCCCACAACGCAACTCAACTCACATCGCGACGAACCAACAACGCAACAACGTAACAAAGCAACAAAGCAATGGAGCAACCGACAACGCAAACACCTCACGACCAACTGAATGATGTTCCCGTGCCTCAAGCATTGCTTAGCCAAGTTAGGTCTATGCAAGCATATGATGAGACTAGTTTTTCGCGCTTGCAACAACACAGCAGCAACATAGCAACAGGTATACTAATAACAGTAGCTACAACAAGTGCAACAAGTGGCAGGAAAATGGAAATGCTGCAGCAATTGTCATCTTGTAGTGGGAGCAACTCTTCAGCCTTAGTCTCTAGGTCAGCAGCTCATCATGGGCTCAATTATATTTAGGATGATAAACAACTGATAGACGTCGATATATCTACAAATCCCGTTGGGAATTTTATATTGAAAAATATATAAAATGCGCTTTTGGCTATAAAGAAATGAATTGAAAAAAGAGTTAAAAATGAAATGAAAACAAAAGAAAAAAAGAAAGAGAAAGATTAAACTAAAGGAAGGAAGAAGACTGCCTCAACAACAATACAATAAAATTTGCTGCTTTGTAATAATAAAAAAAAAAAACAATAAACAACTTATTACCATAAGCATAAACATGAAGACAAGCCAACAGTCGAGTAGAAGTTTACGAGCCCAATGAAAACTAGAGTTAGGAGCAGTCATCTTCAACTTGATGCATACAGATGCAGCCAAGCACAACTCCAAGTTGAAAATCGAAACATGCTAACTACAAAGCAAATCTTAAACAGTGGCTAACAATATAGCGATAAGCTATAAGGCCAGAAGAATGGACCTGAAGTTATCAAAGGCGTCTCTTAACGGTCTCTGTCTGCAACTAAAGATAGGCCCTAAGAATTTAGACACAAAGCAAGCATAAGAAAAAAATCAACTCAATCAACTGACTGTATAGCCAAAGAAATGTAGCAAAAACTGCATTTTATGGTTAATAGCCTTTACATAACACCTGAGTGAAGTCGAAGCTGAAGTTGTAGTAGTCAAAGCCATAGGCATATCCATAGCTACTGCTGGTGGTGGAGCTGGTGCTGGTGCTGGTGCTGGTGCTGGTGCTGGTGCTGGTGCTGGTGCTGGTGACGTGCACGAAGCGCGGGGAGTGGCTGACCAAGAGTCGAGCAAACAGTCAGCGGCTTGGAAAATTGACGCGTGCGAAGACTCCTGTACTTGTGGTTAGTGGCAAGTGTTCGAAGTATGCTAATGATAATAAACGAGGGCTGAATGAATAGTTTTTGATTTTGGCCAAAGACTCAGTGAAAGCAGGAAGACTACTAACCCGTTAAACTAATATATTTCTATTTAATTTGAGTATGCAAAACATTTGAAGTAACAAATACTTCAAGTACTAATCATAATTGATTATTACTTAAGCAATAATATAATTTCAAAAAATTTGTTATGGTTTGTCGAATCTATAAAATTTGTTTGACTTTAAAATTTGTTGTGTAACAATGAAAACGAAAACGACACGAAATATTTATGCCATATTATTGGATGGGTTTGCTTTTCATCTGTTTATTGGTATGCATTAAAATCGGTGAGTTCATTTAATGCGTTGATAACCGTTTTTTATGTCAGTAGAACCGTTATGAGCTCATAACAATATCATGTGGAGCAACACAATGAACATCAGGTCAAAGAGCAAGCAATAATAACTTGTTAAAAGATAAATTTTTTTATTTGTTTTTAGACAATAATATTTAGTATAAGTCATATATGTTTCAATATAAGTATTAAATGCATTTATTTTCTTTTTATTCTAAGTATGCAAAGAAAATCGAAATTTGTTACCTTAAGTATTATTTGAATGTTGTAAAGAAAAGCTGTTAGTTGCTTATAACTTGTTCCGCTAATGTTGTGGCTTATATTTTTGGCCACTTTCTTATCCAGTTTATGCGTTTATACAAGCATTTCACCAAAAAGTAAAGAAAAAGATTTAAATGACCAAATTCAATGATTGCAACAGTCAAGTGCGAACAGCAGATGGCGCTGTCACGCTGTCGGTAGTAGTCTGCACTAAGCTAACGCACGAATAGCAAAAGCACAAACCAATTACATGAAGGGCAAGCCCATGGCATATTATTTATACAATTTAATTGCAACTAATAGAATAATCGAGATAGAATGATAAATTCTTATCTGTACATAAATTTATAATAAAATAATGCGTTACATATGTTGTAGGGTATACGTTTTTGTACCCCATTTGGTAGAAGTTGCAGTAACTTTAATTTTATTATCATTTGTATTTAGTACACCTAGCAGCAGGGACCTACTAAGTTAGGGCTAACAACCAAAATGCAACGGTATATAAATTATTGTATTATAAAGTATATGTGTGGCCAGTCTTATCATAACATACCGGCTTTGAGACACTTCCAGATAACAGCAATACAAAATACAATCGATAGTAGAAGATAAAGAGAGAGGGAGAGATACAGATATAGATAGAAATACACATAAATAAATGACAAACATTATTATTATTAACACAAATCGGTATTTAATATATATATATATATATATGTGTACATAAATGTTATTAAATTTCTTTTTAGGTTGACTCAGTTTTAAGAACGTGGTTTTACACGCAATTGAAAAGTTTTTGTTAATGTAGACATAAAATTGGGCATTTCCTTCATCTGGTTAAGAGCTTCCATCTTTGTATTTGACTGATATTCGTAGGCTACCTTACGGTTAACAGCAGTCAAAACACGTAGAAGTTCAGCTCCTTCGGGTTGACTAGCCTCGTACCTGGCTACATCATCCAGAACCATGCAGAGACTCTGTATAAACCAGGAGCCATTATCAACATTACGATATGAGAAAAACTCTAGAAATTAAATAATATTCAATTTAAGTTATACTTACTTATACTTTATTTATTACTTACTTTCAAAGGTTGAATAAAAGACAATCATATCTGCTGTATTGGGTATGGCATAGGTCACTGGCTGCGGTGGTGGTGGAGGGGCCGCTGCTGGTTCCAATTCTCTTGTCATGACCGCAAACGATGTAAATTCAACGGCTTTCTCCAAGAGTTGACCACGACAGGCTTGTACAAAGAATATTTTTGGTTTGTTCACCAACGACTTACAGTTTTCACCAAGAAAGGGATTCCAGAGACGCTCCACAGGATACGACATATCCTAAACAGAATAATATATAAGAATAAGATATCTAGAAAATTGGGAGATAAAGACTTGCACTTACTTTGGCATAGACCTTACCCTCTGAACCGTGTGACATGACAACCAGTGCAAAGCAATCGTTTTGACTATGATCTTCTTGAGCAACTGCCATCGAATAGAAAAAAATTATATATATAATTATATATATTATATGTATATATATATATACATATATATAAATTTGTGTAAAAGGTTGAATATTACTTACCTTGTTTCAGCATCTCGTAGATTTCGGCAAACGTGAGATCGTTATAGGTACGCACATCGAAGCCATATCCCCTTAAAGATTTTTCAATGGCATCACGATCACGTTCAGTGCCAACTCGCTGCTTCTGACCTTTTACATCCTTGTGATTAAGTATGACTGCTATTCCAATTTGTGCACAATTTTCATAGGTATCGTCGGTGGTTGGTCTAGAGATAATTATACGCTTAAGGTCCAATTCGGATGTGGGTGTCTTTGCAATTTGTGTAGCATCAGCTTTATCTTTTTTATGCTTGTTCTTTGAGCTAAATAGCGAGAAGTCGGTATCGTCCATGTCCGTCTCTATGCCTATCCACCGTGTGACTAATCATGCTCATTTCAACTTACTCAAAAACCAAATGCCTATCTAATCATTTTAACATTCCTTATCAAAGCTTCAAAAGCTCATTCATTTTCTCACAAACTCTTGCTAACTATTTTGGGTTCTCTTTATTGACAGCTGATAAATTAACTTTTAATTTAAACAAAAATATTCAAATAGATAATCGTTCATAAGTAAAGTAGTTCACTTTTTATGGTTCGTTTACCATCAACTACAATCTGTAGATCACAAATGGTTGTTAACTTCGATAGCATTCTGAAAGAATATAACTAATTTCACAATGTAAGGGAGTTCCCCTTTTAACCATAAAATCAAATGATCTTTTCATTCCATAAATGATTATTTTAAAGTCCTATTGTTACTATGATTAAAAAAAATTGGGATTTTTTTTTTGCATATCTCATTTATATAGTTTATAGCAGGTTGACAAATTGGTTATATATTCGCACCTATATAATATAGGGAAAAATACAAGATAATTGGTGTGTTAAAAAAAAAAAAAAAATTTTTGTCGTGCAAAGTGTTAATTCTTTAACTACACGAAACAAATTTTCATATATGTATATATTATTAATAATATAAACTATCACTTAACAATGCTTTTTACAACAACAAAATAAATAACAATTTAAATGTAATTAAACATTTTTATTCACTTTACCGGAGAGGTTCTTTATTTATATGATCACAATTCAAATTACTAGCTTATGATTGTACTTTTGTAAGGCACCATCTAGTACGAGTCCAAAATTGTTATGTTACTGATAAAAAAAAAACATAAAATTTTAATTGATGGATCAAAATATCTTCGCTTAAATTAGAATATAACACAATAGGGTATCTAGCCACCAATACTAATATAAATAACAGAGAAATGTTAAGTGTGGCTCGTTTTGGCGCCAACGCATTCTGCGCTATGCTACTATTTGCGTTAATGTTAACGTCAACGTTTATGTTTTTGCCATTACGTATGTACGTAAGTGCCGTAGTGCATTGCATTTCGATACAAAATGCCCAAATATTGCCTGAAAAGGTAAACAAAGGTGATCTAATGTTAATAAAAAATAGAATAAAACATTAAAAATGTGATTAAGATTGACTGGCGTTTAATATTAATGAAATATTTAAAGAAAAAGGCGGCACAGGTTATTCAACCTAAAAGCCTATTCTGTGTACATATACTACACACTGTTGCTGTTGAACCGTACGAAGCCTTCGCAGAGGCAGAGAAAATTAAAATCAATAATTCAATCAGAAAATCAAAACACGAATTTGGCCAAATGCATGCACGAGGCTGATGATGAATTATGCAATTATGCCACAATTGTATATTTCTTTTCATTCTTTTTTTTTGCAGTTGCAGTTGATAAATTCAAATGTTATGATTTGCATTGGCATTTCTTGTTGTTGCTGTTGCCGTTGTTGTTGTTGTTGTTACTGCCGTACACATTGTCATCAAGTGGCAAAATGGAACAGGAGATTGGCACCTGGGATTCAGTACTATTGGAAAACCTCTCAGAAGATAGTTTCATAAATAACATACATCAACGTTATAAGCGTGATCATATATATGTAAGTAATACATGAAAATAAATATAATATACAAAATTCTATCAAGTATGATTAATTTTTAGACTTACATTGGAACTTCCGTTGTGGCTTTAAATCCATATCATCACATATCTGAACATTCGTTGGAAAATATCCGCAACTATGGCAATAAAGGCATTTTTCAACTGCCACCTCACATGTAAGTACTTACACTTAAGTCCATAAAGGGAATAAACCTTTATCGTTCTTTAAATCTATTTTAGTTATGGACTTACAAACTTGGCTTATCAATCACTTAAAGAACAGAGCGAAGATCAATGTATTCTGCTTACTGGCGAAGGAGGTGCTGGCAAGACGGAGACCTTTAAAATGATTGTCAATTTTCTAACACACATCCAGGATCGTTCGCTGTGCAGTGGGTCACAAAATACATTACGCAAGCAATCCTCCAGTAGCTCAGCAAGTGGCCTAATGATACATGCCCATAGGCGTGCTTCAAGTAGCTGTTCTGTTTCTGGGAATTTTATCATTTGCAAAAACAATACAAATTCCGGTACAAATCAAAGAAGTTCATCCAATACACGCCGACAGTCACCTTCACCAGGGCCAGGACCAGGACCAGCACCAGTAACGTCACAGCGTCAACGTACGCGTACCGAAAGCATTGAACGCCAAGCCAAACGTAATATGCGTGAAAAAATTGTTGATTTTGATTTTTCGCATCACAAAAGTACAGAGAATATAAGCACATTGCTGGAATCAACACATTTACATCCAACAAAATCATGCTTTAAGCATCAACAGACACAAGTAAACGCCTGCACTGCCACATATGCTCCAACGATTGCTGCATCCTCCAAAGCTTGTAGCACGTCGCCCAAATACTTGCACAGTGGCTGCCGTCAATGTGGCCACAGCAAATGTACACGCGCTCAAAGCTTAGAAAAAGAGGAACGTGATGCAGCGCTGCTATTGTTAAGAGGTAGCAATAATCGACTGTCTACTGCCCATCAAACGCAACTGCAACGAGGCAGCTGTTCGAATCTGGTGCGTCAGCATTCAACTGAAAGCCAACCGGATAAACAGCAAACAATGGGCTCAACGCAACGTATATCTTTGTATGATGCACACACACTGAGTAAAAAGCCAAACAGCAACTCCGTCTCGCCCACACCTTCGGCTAGCTCCTCGCTGCATCGACGGCACAAGTCACCCAATCAGCGGTTGCGCGAATCTGTAACATGCGCCGATGTGTTTCTGGAGGCCATGGGCAATGCTTGCACCCTAAAGAACAACAACTCCAGTAGATACGTAAGTGAACCCTATAGTTATCCTGTATTATTGTTGCCTAATGTACAATCTTGTTTCTAGGGTAAACTATTTGATATTGAAATTGATTTCAAGGGAGATCCTATGGGCGTACACATAACACACTGTAAGTAACAGGATACTGTTTCCTTAATCTTAAGATAGAATTATAACTAAAATTATGCATTTACTTCCATGCCTGACTTATATTAGATATGCTGGAAAAGGTTTGATTTGCTTCTGAACATAACAATTATATTTCTCTGATCCTTTATTAATGGTTTATTTTAATTTTCTATTCACAGACCCGCGTAACAGATACGATGATTGGGGAAAGAAACTTTCATATATTCTACCAATTACTGTTGGGTGCTGATCTCCAGTTACTAAGTAAGCTCATGCTAGTATATCTCTTACATATCCTTTCTATATAATAGCCTTTTGCTTATAGAATCTCTCAAGCTCTTTCGCAATGTGGAAAAGTATGAACTGTTACGCAATACGACTGCCATGGAAGAGGATCGTACCAATTTTTATTACACAAAGGTGAGAATTATATAGTCATATATATAACCTATCTTAATTATGATTCTTAATCATTATACAGCGCTCACTGGATGTGCTGGGCTTGAGTTGTGATGAAACTAACTCAATTTTTCGAGTCATCGCTGTGGTGTTAAAACTGGGCAACTTTATTTTTGTGCCCGTGACCAACATTGATGGCACTGAAGGTTGTCAGGTGTCCAATGTTTATGGTACTAAACTGTT
The DNA here is from genome assembly GCA_037044455.1 of Zygothrica quintamaculata. NCBI lineage: Eukaryota > Metazoa > Arthropoda > Insecta > Diptera > Drosophilidae > Zygothrica > Zygothrica quintamaculata. Next base: position 109,782 of record JBAMBS010001736.1, read on the forward strand.
AACTGATTTATTGTTAAACACATAATAATTAATTAATATTTGTAGAGGTGCAAGAGACATCACAGCTGCTCAATTTGGAAGCTCAAATTTTAATCAATTGCCTGACCAGAGCAAATAGCACGAGCAGCACTCAGGAAGATGTTGGCTGTGAAATGGATGCAAGGCACGCAGCCAGCAATCGGAATACACTATGTCGAACTCTATACAGTCGACTATTCACGTGGTTGGTAAATAAGATCAATGAAACTTTAAAGTCCACGCAGCGTGAGAAGAATCTAGCCTTGCTTGATTTCTATGGCTTTGAGGTGCTCGAGCATAACTCATTTGAGCAATTTGCTATAAACTACAGCGCCGAGAAAATACATCAAGTAAGTTAAATTTACTTTATTAACTTTTTGGTCTTTATAACTATTAAATTATTATGTTCTTTCTGTAGAATTTTGTGTTCAATGTGCTTCGCTCCGAGCAGGAACTATATTCTCGTGAAGGCATGGAGTGGTCGCGTATCGATTACTTTGACAACGAATCCATATGTGAGCTTATTGATAAACCAAGTTATGGCATACTTAGTATTATTAACGAGACCCATCTGAGCACCAACGAAGCGCTGCTGCTTCGTGTCCAACAATGCTGTGCTGGTCATCCAAATTTTATGACAGCTGGCAGCAACTCCATGTGCTTTCAGTAAGTCAAATCATATACGGTCGTATATTGAAACTTCTAAATGTATATCCATCTCTTGTAGAATTCGTCATTTTGCCAATGTTGTTAACTATTCCATACATCGCTTTTTGGAGAAAAACTCAGATGTGTTGCCAAAGTATATTAGTGCTGCCTTTTATCAAAGTAACCTGCCGCTGGTTCAAAGCCTGTTTCCGGAGGGTAATCCACGTAGACAGGCCTGCAAGAAGCCAACAACGCTTAGCTCCAATATACGCACCCAGTTACAAACATTGCTGGCCATCGTTAAGCATCGCCGTGCACATTATGTCTTCTGCATTAAGCCAAACGAATGTAAACAATCGCATCAGTTTGACCTGGCTTTGGTGCAGCATCAGGTGCGATATATGTCACTGATGCCTTTGGTACACCTGTGTCGCACTGGACATTGTTTTCATTTGCCGCATGTTAAGTTCTTTCATCGCTACAAGCTGCTCAATAGCCTAACATGGCCTCACTTCCATGGCGGCAGTCAAGTTGAGGGCATTGCACTCATCATACGCAATCTACCGCTACCATCGGCCGAGTTTACACTCGGCACCAAAAATGTGTTCGTGCGTAGTCCGCGCACTGTCTACGAACTGGAACAGTTCCGTCGCATACGTATCTCCGAGCTAGCCGTGCTCATACAAAAGATGTTTCGTATGTATAATGCAAGGAAACGTTTCAGGCGCATGCGTCACAGTCAAATGGTCATCTCGAGTGCGTGGCGTACATGGCGTGTAAGTTATTGCTGCACTGCAGCATTTTGCATGCATTTTTATTCTGTATATATGTATATTATTTTCTTTTATCTACTATCTATTTATTTTTATCTGTAGGAGTGCCGTTTTGGCATTCCCTTCACGGGCCGTAGGCATTTGTGGAGTTTATATCGTGTTGTAAGCATTGCATGTTCTATACTCTATTCATGTCCAAGTAATCGATAAAAACCCTTCCCCAATCCCTTCACTATATCAATGCTTATTTATGTTTCTTTTGATGCTTACCATCAACAGGCACGTGAAGAGTATCGCTCTTTGAAATATAAACGCCAAGTGAAATGGGCTGTCGATGTCATTGCGCGTTATTATCATCAGTGGAAGATACGTCAATATTTGCTTACGATTCCATTGCGCCTGCCACCTAATACGCTGAGTCCACTATCCTCTGAGTGGCCAGCAGCACCTGGTTTTTTATCAGATGCCTCGCGTATTTTACGATCCATTTATCATCGCTGGAAGTGCTTTATATATCGCAACTCCTTTGATCAGACAGCACGCAATCGCATGAGAGAGAAAGTTACAGCTAGCATTATATTCAAAGATCGTAAGGCTTCCTATGCGCGCAGGTAAGCCAGAATTATTTCAAAATGTTTCAATTACTTATTAAACTAAACTTTTTATATATACTATAGCGTGGCGCATCCTTTTGTGGGAGACTATGTGCGTCTGCGTCACAACCAACAGTGGAAGAAGATTTGTTCCGAAACCAATGATCAGTATGTGGTGTTTGCAGATATCATCAACAAAATAGCACGTTCCAGTGGCAAGGTATGCTACACTCACACTCCTCATCTTTAATAAGTGAACTTATACCTATTTTGTACCTAAATCCATTTCAGTTTGTACCCATACTACTGGTGCTCTCCACATCTTCATTACTCTTGTTGGATCAGCGCACACTGCAAATAAAGTATAGAGTGCCTGCCTCGGAGATCTATCGTATGTCTCTGAGCCCCTATCTGGATGACATAGCTGTGTTTCATGTGAAAGCGGTAATTATCTATATTAAAGATAATTATGATTTTCGTAATTTTTAAATGATTTTCTATTTGCAGTCTGAATTTGGCCGTAAAAAGGGTGATTTCGTTTTCCAAACTGGTCATGTTATTGAAATTGTTACCAAAATGTTTCTGGTTATACAAAATGCCACAGGCAAACCCCCAGAGATACACATAAGCACAGAGTAAGTAGATAGTAATAGTCACTAGTGTTTAATCACAACTAATCTATCGTATAATATATAGATTTGAAGCAAATTTTGGACAACAGACGGTTATCTTTTCATTTAAATACGGTGGAATGTCAGAATTGGCACAAGGGCCGCCAAAGGTTACGCGCAAGGCAAATCGCATGGAGATCATTGTATGATCATTGACTATAAAACACTCTACGGCATTATCAGGGTCCAGAAATGGTATGAACCCGATATTATTTGAATATGATAGATTTTCTATCATCAAATCATGTGCGCTGTTTAGGCCTCTTGACTTGGTCCTGGGGACCAGTTCGGTTTTAGCAATATTTACATAAAACATACATAGACATACACACACACTCACACTCACAGTGACACAAAGACAATTTTAATTTACTCACAACTGACAATCAGTCATAAAAATTTGTTGTCAAAATTGTGCCAAAAAAAAAAACAAAAAAAGTTATAAAACTAAATAAGGAGAAAATTTTTACATTTAACATTTTAAACTGCACCATTTTCAATTTATATATATATACATATATATGCATATATATACAATTAAGTATGTATATATGTATATGTATATGTATATACTAACTAACGAAATGAACAACTGAATTTATTTAACTAATTTCATGAACTTAGGTTTAAATTATAAGTGAAGCACCAAGTCGATTAGCATTGCAACAAATGAACTACTTGTAGTTACGTTAGGAACGTGGCACAGACAAATGAAAGTTAGAAATTTTACACAAAATATAATATAATATTTAATTAATGATACTAATTTTCCATTACAATAACTAGAAACCAAAGCATTTCTCTTATATTTAAGGTTTCATACACAATAATTAGTGAACTAATGCTAGATAATTCAGATAACTCATAACGCATATAGAACTATATATATATATATTATATATATTTACCAAAAATCTTAAAAAACAATACAATACAATACAAAATAAAACTCATGTGAAACTTTTTCCCCAAAATGTTAATTAAGCAACTATTTACAAGACAGAAAAATGTAGTTAAATATTTATAAAAATATATATAGATATATATATGTATACTATATACACATCTCTGGATAATAACATAACAGTGACAAATGGTAAATGCAACCGAAACAATATATAACAAAATAAAAATATGTAGATATATATATATATTTATATATATATATAACGAGAATTATACGAATGTTTATTATAACAGCTGATTGTGCTTACATATATATATATATATAAATATATGTATATTTATATATATGTATCTAGTTGTTTGTATATGTAAGAAATAACTTGTTATTGATAGCTCAGATAGACATCAAATGTAACTAAAATACTTCGCTATACTTGAATACCATTGCATCAATGTCATTACAGCAACAACAACAAAAACAAATAACAATAAATATACAAGAAAATAATAATAATAATAATAATGAAAATCATTCTCTTTGTGTGCATATTAATAACTAATAACTGAAACTTAATACAATGACAAAATGTTGTGTGTATAATAAAAGTATATAGTTTTTAATTAGATTTAAAAATGCATACAATACTTTGAAATTAAATAAAGAAAAACAAATGCCAAATAGAAACAAATATATATATATACATAAATATATATAAACACAATCCAACCAGTTGGTAGTTTATAAAACGAAATGAAAATGATAAGAACAAAGTTTAGTATATAACAATAAAGCGTATTTAAAACACAAAAAACTTCCTATTGTTTATTACAGTTTACGTATATAAATATTGTTCTAGGTTCAAGCGCAATGTTCACTTCAAAAGCACCTTTCTGTTATTTTAATATGCTTAATATTTACAATTTAGATTTTTGCTTTTTAAGCATATCGCGCAGAAGTCGTCGTAATATTTTGCCACTTGGATTCTTGGGAATTTCGTCAACGAATATGACACCACCACGTAAACGTTTGGCTGGTGAGGCACGATCGTTAACAAATGCTATAACATCATCTTCGGTGAGTTCTATTTTATCCTGTTTAACTACAAAAGCCATGGGTAGTTCACCAGCCTCTTCATCGGGTTTGCCAATAACAGCAGCATCTTTGATCTTTGGATTGGTTAAGAGCAGAGCTTCAATCTCAGCTGGCGGCACCTGGAAGCCTTTGTACTTGATAAGCTCCTTAATACGATCAACAATAAAGAATTCATATTCATCATCGTAGTAGCCAATATCACCGGTATGCAGCCAGCCATCTTTAATGGCCGTTTGTGTAGACTTAATGTCACCAATGTATCCCTTCATTATACCATCACCCTTGAAGCACAGTTCACCACGTTGATTTGGGCCCAACTGTTGTCCGGTTTCGGTATCCAAAACCTTTGCATAAATACCAACCTTGAGACAACCAACGCTACCTGGCTTACAAAAGTCGTCGGTCTGTGTTAGTACACTAAGGGTGGATTCACTTAGGCCATAGCCCTGTCGTATGAAAGGCACACCAATACGCTCCTTAATTTGATCTTCGGTTTCGCGGCTTAGCGGAGCAGCGCCACAAAGCAAAACCATAAGTGACGACAGATCGTATTTGTCCACAATAGGATGCTTGGCTAAGAAGACCATCAATGGTGGTACCATAAAAGCCATCATGACACGGTATTTCTATAAGGATCAAGTTAAAACAATTATTAAGATGTTTGTTTCTGCAGTGAGATCTTTTTATGGGCTACCTCAATGGCCGAGAGAAACAGGTTCTCCTCGAACTTAGGCAAATATACCAAACGTGTGCCCATTGTTGCTGTTGTGATTAGGGTGAGGCAACCAAAAGCATGGAACCAGGGTATGACTGTCAGCAAAGTGACCTCTGAAAGTGGCATCATGGTAGGTTGACTATTTTTGGAAATGAAGATGAAAGATTACTATTAAAAATTTAAACAAAATTCTTTATCAAACTTACATTTGAGAGTCGAGTGTGGCCAATAGATTGGCCTGAGTCAACTGAACACCTTTTGGTAGACCGGTAGTGCCAGATGAGCAGACAATCAATGCTACATCGTCCTTCGTTTTAGCCACAGGTGTTTGGAAATCAGGTTTTGTTATAAACTTATCATTGTTCATTAAATCACTGAAGGACTGAACATTGGGATGATTTTTGGAGGTTCCGCTCAGTGCAATGATGCCCTTTACAAATTTATTACTTTTCGCCACTTTGGCAACACGATCCACAGTAAACTTTGAGGCGAATATGATCTTAGGCTTTGATAGATTTATAGCATGATCTACTTCACGATCAGAATATGTGACATTCAATGGTGCTACGGTGGCACCCACAGCAAACCCGGCAAACATTGCAATGGCAAAGTTAACGCTGTTCTCGCTGGACAGACCAATGACATCATTGTTTTTGACGCCCATTTTTTGGAGTATTTGGGCTAGCCTAACAATTGACTTATGCATAAACTCTGCAGAGTATTCTGTGCTGGAAACTGCATCAATCATGACAGTTTGATTACCAAAGCTCTGGTATTTATCCAATACATATTGTCCCAAGGATCGATAGTTTTGTGCCACCTGGTTCTGAATGGGTCCACCATAAACAATATTACCGGCCAGCAACGTGGAAGTCATTATGAACTGCAAGTAAAATAATGCATGTATGGAATAAGTATGAGGTGAGGGTAGTTTTTTTTTCTGTATATATAGTAAATAGTATGACAATCAACCCCAGCAAATCAGCAGACCTCAAACTTTGGAGTAGTCTTTGAACCTAAAGTTAATCTTATCGAAGATTGAGAATTCGTTTTAAATTTCCATTTTCATTTTTAACTCAGTTAACATAGAAACTGCTATCTATCTAAAAGCAAATAAGAAATATTAAAGATTCACAATTGTTCTGACCAAAGGTCACAGTGCGACCCATTAGAATTTCAAGAGGACATCTTAGCTTTGGCGGTACTATTATCTATGAAAATTATAGCATATCATAATGAATTGCACTTTTGTTTAAGAAGAATATATTAGTATATAAACTTTTACTTTTAGTCGTAATTTTTATCAACTTACTGCGATTTGTTTTATAGGTTAAAACTTGCAGAGAGAATTGGTACACACACCGCTTGCATGTGTTGTCTACAACAAACTGTTCTTGATTTACACGGCACAGATCCAATAGCATTAGTAAAAAGGTGCGATTAGATTACCGCGGCTGATAAGCTCAACGTCCAACGCGCAGGCGCTTTACAAGACCTCGATACTTTATGGTACTTCAGTATATATTTATATATATACATATATATCTAAGTTAAATGCGCCCAGCCCGTTTAACAAATATTTTCATAGAGTAATGAGCGCGACACTGCGAGAGAAATTCGTTAAAACAAATTAGTTCTGCGTAGACGAATATCAGCTGTTTGAATTATTAAAAAGTGGCAACGTCAGTTTAACGTATGCATCGAATTTGCTTGTACGTATATCGATAATTACATTATTATTGTTTACCAATGAAAATAAAACATTAACAGCAACGAACATGTTATTCACTTTGTTTTTGCAATTGCGACATAATTGTTTTAATATAAACATTATAAATATTTCAAATAGATAAAAACAATATTTAAATTTAAAACATGTTTGAAGAATTATATATTTAATCAAGTTGAAACTGTGTTTCTAATGGTAACTGTCAGTGAATAGTATGTGCACATAGCGTATTGCCAATTCGACCGTATTTTATTATTAATAACAAATTGGTACCACCGCCCATACATGTACATAAAAACAACATGATCGACATGCATTCAGTACTTGGTTGTTGGTGTCATTGTTTGTGCGCTGACTAAAAATCCAAGATAAACGTAATCAGTTACTGTTTTTATTGGTGGTACGATCGAAAATTCCAAAATCATTATTAATATTAAATCTTAAGTCCGTTAACGAAATAAAATGGAAACGTGCAAAGCTCGTAAGTTTTACAAAGTGGACATTAATCGCACAGAATGGGAAGTTCCTGACATATATGAACACCTGCAGCCAGTTGGATCAGGTGCATATGGACAAGTGTGTAAGGCTAGAGTTCGGGGTACTAACTTAAATGTGGCCATTAAGAAATTGTCACGTCCTTTCCAATCGACTGTACATTCTAAGCGTACATACCGGGAACTCATGCTGTTAAAACATATGGACCATGAAAATGTAATAGGTTTACAGGATATTTTTCATCCACATCCAGCGGATGTGAAATTGGAGGACTTTCAACAAGTATATCTGGTGACTCATTTAATGGATGCAGACTTAAACAATATAATTAAGATGCAGAACCTCTCCGATGATCATGTACAATTCTTGGTCTATCAAATATTAAAAGGACTCAAGTACATACATAGTGCTGGCATAATTCATAGGGACTTAAAGCCATCGAACATCGCAGTCAATGAAGACTGTGAACTGCGTATTTTGGACTTCGGATTAGCGCGACCAACAGAAAATGAGATGACAGGCTATGTGGCCACACGCTGGTATCGTGCTCCAGAAATTATGCTCAACTGGATGCATTACAGTCAAAACGTTGATATTTGGTCTGTGGGTTGCATTATGGCTGAGCTTATCAACCGACGACCACTATTTCCGGGCACAGATCATATACATCAACTCAATTTAATAATGGAAAAGCTAGGCACACCACCAGATGATTTTATGAAAAAAATATCCTCGGATAATGCACGAAACTATATACTTTCACTGCCACCAATGAAGAAAGCTAATTTTAATGATTTACTTAAGAATGACAATCCACTAGCGGTTGACTTGCTAGAAAAGATGTTGGAGCTTGATGCTGACAAACGTATAACCGCTGATGAAGCGCTTGGACATCCATATTTACAAAAATATGCGGAACCAAGTAATGAACGTACATCACAGTTGTATGATCAAAGCTTTGAGGATATGAATTTATCAGTGGAACAATGGAAGGAGCTTGTCTATAAGGAAGTAATAAACTTCCAGCCACCTGCCTCGTTTGCCCAGGTGTTACAAAGTATTAATTAAAGACTTTTAAATTTACAAATGTACAAATGTCTACAAATCCAGAATTTACTTAAACACTGTCATGTTTTACCTTGTATTATTATTGTATTCTGTTTATGCCAAAACACATTAAATAAGTGCTTTTTATAAAATTTTGTTACATTTTAAATAAAACGTTTTTTAATTGTAAATAGCGATTTGTGTAAGTCGTTAAACATTGTTAAATTATTTACCAGATTTTTCGTACACTCTACTTTTTTTTTTAAATATCACTAACCAAATATTTTTTGCAACTTATCACTGTAATATATAATTTATTATTATTTTATTCCACTTTAACTTATTTTAATTATTCGAGTAATATTTATACGCGGACTAGATAACACCTAGACACATGGTAATGTTATACTTCTGTAAACTAGCAGAACAGCTGAGCGTGATTTAACAGTATGTAAACAAATTTGAACATTAACAACTTGCGTACCGGTAAAAGATAACCGTTTCGTTAAGTTAAAAGGGTAAAATCAGATAATACACAAACACGTTCTAATTGATACATTTTTATCCAAAATATAGAAATTGTAATATCTTTGTGTTATTAAAATACCCGTTATCTGAAGATCCCACTATGTTATAAGAACTTTTTAGCAGTTAAGTGATTTGATCAATGAACGAATCCGTTTGCAGTGCCGGAATGAAACGGTCCGGTGCAGAACAAATCTTCAATGGATCCAAGTCGCGTCAATCAAGAACACAATTTACAATATTACAGATTTAGTTCATATGTATTAAAAGAAATATACTTATACAACATTTATGTACGTTCGTACGTATATTTGTAGGCGTGCAATTTTTATGTGGTAATCTTACAAATAGCTGAAAAATAAAAACGGAACATCCGTAAGGAATTTAAAAGATATATATACATATATAAATATATATGTATATATACATACGTAATTATATAAAATAATAGGTGTTAACATTTAAAAATATATATATATATATATATTAATTTTGTTTATAAATTTTTACCATCAAATATGTTGCAAAAATATAATGGAATTTTATTACCACTGCTAATTTTGGCCTGGATTTCTTCAGGATATTAAACGGCAAATTTAGTTCATTTGCATTTTGTTCCTGTCGAGTCAATACATTCAAATTTAATAGTTCAATTGCGTTTAAATGCCTGTTCCATTCGATTTAGCACCAAGGTTCTTATAGGGCCTGCCGCCATTACGTTCCCATTCACGGTTAAACTCATGATCAAGTATTTCGGCGCCACGTTTACGTGTAAGGCCCGTCTCCTCCAAGCTAAGTTCACACATCTGCATATCGTCTGTGCCAGCAACCAGCAAAATGGGTGGTTTATCAGCATGCAGCTCCATTTGTCTAGCAATCCATTGACCATCAAAATGGGCATACCACAAGCCACGCTTTGCTAAAGTATAAAACAATAAATAATTTAATTTAATATTTCTGAACTTCCTTTTTGTCTACTAACTGTTATCAGGAGCATTTGCACGCATAAATGGTATACGGAAATAGCGATGTTGAGCCGTAACAATTTCCTGTATGGGTTGTACAATTGGTGGCTGTTTGAAAGCTGAAAGTTGTTAAAGATTAATAACCGTTATTAACTGAAGCTAATGCCTAAAATTTACCGGCTTCCATAACGCTACGTGGTGCACGTTCATTCTCATCCATGGTGGTACGTTTGCGGTTCTTTGCCTTCCACGCATGATACACCTTCAATCGGCGGTGGAACTCTTGGCGACAAGCCTATAAATGTAATTATATTGAAAGTAACTGTATTAAATAAGGATTATAATTAAACTTACTTCAAGCAATTCAATATCACAGGATGTATTGATAGCATCGCGTAATTCCGAATATTTCCATTTGGATAAATCATATTTCTGTTTTCCCAACGCTTGTTGTTGAGCACGTACATTCTCCGATCTAAGATTTATTTAATTAGATTGATTAGCTATATGTATTTATATAATATATATATGAATATATAGCATGAAGAGAGAAATTGTAAATGCGCTAAGAAGTGAGTTATTGATGGGATTTAATGCTTATTTTTTGTACTATAAGAAAAGATTCAACAGTTACAAGAAAAGTTCTTAGACTAATAGCCAATATACAATTACAGATATAAGATATAGTATAACAGATGTTTTGTTAGTGCGATTATTCAAATAGGTATTCTATAAGATGATATTAGTAATTTGGATTAGTATTTAAGAAATTTTTTCAAAACCAGCACCAACTCACTTATTCAAATATCGCGATGCAATGTTTGACACAACTTGTGAAAAACTTTTTTTTTTTTGTATAAAGAAAAATAAGTAGAGTAGAAGTAGATAAAGATATAGATATATATAAATATATATAAATTTTTAGTTCGTTTTTTTTTTAATTTATATAAAATCCAATTAGTGTAAAAGCAATTAATGTGTTTTTGTTTTAAAGCAAGAAAGGAAAATAAATAAAGTTTCAAAAAACAAAAACAACAACTAAAAATATATAATTATAAAGCGTGCTATACCTGATCAGTTTGTTGGAACCCATGGGAGACGCATCATTGACACCACCACTGTGTTTGTTTATTTGTTGTTGTTGTTGGATTGTTTTGTGTGTTTTTGTTTAGGTTGTGAATTGTGTAAAAAGGTTTGTGTGTGAGTGTAAGGGGGAAGGGTAAAAAGTTGGTGAGTTTTTTTTTTATATAAATAAAATAAATCTCATATATAAATATATACAATTGATAAATATATCAATAGTTCATCCTAAAAAAAACCATATCCTTGCCATATAATTTAAATGTAAGGATCTAAGGCTTTCCTGAAGCCCTTTCTTTGATTGCCTTTCACCTGCACCGTGTTTACACCGTGTAAGTTCAGCATTAAAATCTTTCCTATACACAACAACAATATTCGTAATCTTCTCAAGCTTTGGAAGACACATACTTGCGTATTACAGGTGGACTATCCTCCACCTGACCATTTGATTCACTGGCTAAGCGCAGGGCTAGTTCATGATCCCGTCGTTCTTGTTCTAGCTGTTGACGATATTTGGCATCGTCCTTGGCTTCCTTTTCTAGCTGTGCCTGCAACGCCAAAGCTGCACGTCGATCTTCTTCCTCCTGTCGCAAGCGCTGTGCTTCAGCTGCCTTGCGTCTGGTTTCCATTTCCGCTTTGCTGTAAATTTGTAGATACTTTTTTAGTCATTGCAAAGTTTAAAAATTATATTGTTTGATTACTAACAGTCGCTTGTTCTCAACCTCCTCGCGCTGACGTAGCTCTTCCAACTCCTTGGCACGTCGTTCCGCCTCCAGGGCTTCTTGGATTTTGTGCAAGCGCTCCTGTTCTTCAGCCTGCTGTTGCTCTTTTAGCTTGGTATTCAAATCCACTGTAAGCTTATTCATATTAGCCATTACTACGGTGTACATGGAATCGATTTCGCGTTGGGTGATGCGTTGATTTTGCTGTAGTTAAGATTGGAAAATTAGTAAAGTGTACAAGGAAGAGCATTTGGAGGCACCTTTATCTTATTAATGGCATCATCAATCTGCCTGTAGATTTCATTGACCCCGCCAACGATTTCATCCCGACCAAGCTTAAGACCATTGGCTATCTCAATGGTCTTCTGGGTATTGGCGCGTATCTTGTTGATCTTAGTAATTCCCTGGTAGCGTGGACGATGATGTTTACGTGCCAGGTAACCACGAGCAATACGTTGGGCAGTCAGCACACATTTGTTACGGAATATGATGCGATTGCGCACTACAAGATGGAAGAGGTATATTTTATTAGCAGCTAACGCTTTAAAAGATTTACTACTTACATTTGATAACGCACAAGGCACCCAATGCTGATTTAACCCAACGTGAGCGTATGAGCCATTTCTTTACCTTGGCTACAATAGCCAACATGTTCTCCGGATCGGATCTCATAATACGATCAAATTCAACAAACTTTCCGGGCCGGAAGAATACCTTGGTAATGCCAAATTTAAAGTCCCTGGAACTCAGATTTAGCGATTGGAACATGGCCTCGCAAAAGGTGCGCGCCGGCAGTGATACAAGTTCTGGAGGCAATACCGACTTGTACATGCTATAGAGATCAGCAAAGAGTACACGGGATGGATATCCGTGTTCCATGAGCTCCAGCACTGAAATCGTACCAGAGCATTTCAACTGCGCCAGCGCCAAGCAACCCTCAAACTGACGATCAACCATTTTGCTATTCGGTTTGATGCAACGTATGAAATTGGTACCCTGGGGAAATATGTGATGGATTATTTCAAATCAGTTTAATTGCGAGTGCAACTTACATTCTGTTCAAGCTTTTCCATTAGCTCGCCCAACTGTGTCTTAAATTTGGAGCCAACGGATATGAAATTAAGTTTCCCGCGTACTGAGGTGGTAGTGCCTGAGGGGAAGAGCATCTTCAGGAGCGGATTCTCACACTCCTGCACTAAACCCTCTAATGAAGCATGCAATGCATCGTTGTTCTTCTCAATGAATTGTTCCGTATTGTAGCAAACGGCACCAGCAAAATGGCGTACCAGGAAACCATCCTCATCGCGTAGCGTACGATGCGCTTTAAGACGCGATGAACGTGGCAAGCCAAGACGATAATGATTCGCCCAGGATTTATGCACTTCAGAAGTGAAATGCGATGGCGATGGTTTAGGCAGCTTAGACTCCTCATCAAGCAGAGTAAATATACCAATCGACTTGGCCTCAATCAGTTCAATAATATCCTGATTATCAGTGAAAGTGATCTCTGGCACATTCAGACCCTCCCGCTTGTACAGTTCCTGTTCATTCTTTAAAATGTTATCGTTAAAAAACTTTTGCAGCTTCTCATTGCAATAGTTGATGCAGAACTGTTCAAACGAATTGACAGTGAAGTACTCAAAGCCAGCAATATCTAGGACACCAATATAGAAATTGGATGCTTGGAAGGGAATACTCTGGTTGATTAAAGCCACAATGCGATCGAAAAGGCGGCTATAAATGGCCTTGGCCAAAGCATCACGTGCATTGCTCGCCTCATAGATCTTAAGAGGAACCCTAAAAGCAAAGAATATAAAGATGTTAATAGTAGTGGAAAATTCTTGAATCTTAAAGCAAATCCTTACATTATAACCGTGCCCTTGAAGCCACCTCCTTTGCTCTGCATAACACGCGACACCAAAGCAGTGCGTAGCTCGTTTTGATCAACCCCTAAGAGACCGCTAGTAATGGCTAGGGATTGTTCCGATGTCTCTGACACCTGACAGCCGCCACGCACATCATCGGGTATCTCCTCAAAGGTTATATTACCCAGATGCAATACTGCTGCTACCAGCGTATAGATGCCCATTTTATCGTTATCGGACAAGCCCAGGCGACCCAATGCCTTGTCTAGATTCTGGAAGTGTTGGTAATCATCGATAATGGGATCCTTGAGTGGACCCTTCTTCTGATGACTTGTTGATTTCTGTGTGCCGGGTATAAGCTGTTCGGTTTTAGCATTGGAAAAGTACTGTGTACAGCCGGATAGATACTACAACCAAAAGAATAGATCATAAGTATCAATAAGTTATAGGAAACTCGAAAATACTTACACGATAATCATCCGGTTTACCCAAGCTAAGTTTATCTCGCAGCTGTTGTGGAGCTCCCGCAAGTAGCATATAGAAGACATGATAGTTACGTTCTTCAGCGCTTTGCGAGCAGATACGACTCTTTTCCAGCAAATAATGTGAAATATAACCACCAACAACCTGACACTTGGCATCGTAGTGCACCTCAATGAACTTGCCGAAACGTGATGAATTGTTGTTTCGTGTTGTTTTGGCATTGCCAAAGGCTTCCAGCACAGGATTGGCTACAAAATGCAATTATAGCTATAGTATATATGTGTGTAAGGGAGTGTATGTATATATTACCATCTAGTATTCTGGCCTCTATGGGTCCGGCACTGTCATGCGAGTAGCATAAATATTTGAGCAAATACTTGGTGGACTCCGTTTTACCCGCACCCGATTCACCAGATACAATAATGGATTGGGATAGTTTATAGACTCGCATATCACGTATAGCCTTGTCAGCTGTGGAGTATAGTATATATAAGTTATAGATAGATCCTAAGTATTGTAATATTCATTTCTTACCGATGGCAAACACATGCGGTGGCAGTTCACCTAAGGAGCGTCCATTATATTTTTTAATGGTATCCGGCGCATAGAGTTCTTTAATCTCACGATAAGGATTAACGGCAATAAGTATGTTAGCCACATAAGTCTATAGCAAGGATACAACTAATTAGTCTCTCATAATTATGTACAATACCCAAAAAGGTTACTCACATAGATCTTGTCTTTGTAATAGCGCGTCTTCAAGTTGTCCAGAAATGTGGCTTCGTTGAGTAGCATAAGCTCACCTGGAAAGTAGATTTATGGTAAGTACGGATACCAGTTTAAGTGCGGAGTTAAAGTACATTTGGTATATTATTTTATGGTGCAAGTTAAATTAACTTTCACCTGAGGTTGGGGGTTACGAGGGTTATATTTTAACTGCTTTACCGCACAACTCTTGCAGGCAAGCGTAGCAAATGATCTTGACAAGCTTTTATGGGGTAGAGCACAAAATAAAAGGTTTACCATTATAAACCCATGCCCCAACCAAAACTGGAGCATACTGGAGACATGTGAAATTGTCTACTTTAATTCTTGCACAATTACCCAGAAGAACACTTAAGATTTGATCAAGCAACTCTTACTAGTTACGGTTTTCACTTCAAAGACTTGAGTTTGCTTACTCTTTATCCAAATTGGGTTTTGTTTATATACAGATATCTTGATAGGTATATATCTAGATATTATATATGCGGACATTTTGATGAGCAGCTGCAGCAATCAGATAAGGTTGTGGCAGTTAAACGGAAATAGCGTAGAGATTCTAAATTTTTCATCTGGAATCTGCAACTTTTTGTTTTTCTATACTTTATGTAATCACAACTTAATACAAAATAGAAAAGGTTCCAACCCCAGTTACTGTCACACACACACACATACATACTGGTACTATATAATTATACTTACAATTATCGTCATGATCCTGTGGCCCATCACATGAGGAATGTATATCATCATAGTGGCAGGCACGCTTTGGAAATTTACGATCGATTGGAGTTACCTCAAACTCCTTACTGCCAATTTCCGTTATACGTCCTTGTATGTAACCATCTGCAGCATCCCTTACCCAAACAAGCTGGGTATCCTCCAACATTTTTCGCACTGCAATTTAATGAAGAGAAAAAGTGTTTAGACAAAAAATAAGTTATTATTTAATTTCTTCTTTTTTTTCGCGATTTTCATTTGCTATCAAAATATGAAATCTTATCAACTGCTGCCAGCCGTTACTAACATTTAATAACACAGGTATAACGGTGTGCCAAGAATTCTTCGTTTGTCGGCCGCGTCGTCAGAGTTCACAAAAGCAACTGAGCAGCAAACCAAATGAGCGGTCGCCCAACCAGGTGAGCTCTAAATGTTAGAGATGAGCTCGTGCTACGCCTCTAATTACAGTGCACGCATGAGTCATAATTTTCCATTTTTAATTTGTTATATCTATATCAACTTTTATTTAAAAACTAATGTTTAACTTAAAAAGGAAAGCCTTATATACAATTTATATAAATATCATTTATATTTTTCTATTTCTATTTCTATTTTTCTATATACAAATCGTGACTATTACGTACTGCACGCGCTCATCACTAATAAACGTTGATCGGCCTAATGATAGTTAAACACTCTCTTGCTCTCTCTCTGCCTATACGTTGCTCTCTTTATTACTTTATCTATTTTCTCTATCCCTATGTGGGTAACAGTCATTAAGGTCGTTTTGCCGCTCTGCTGGCAGAAGCTGAAGCAGCAGAAGTCGAAGCTGTAGCTGTAGCTAACGCCGGTGTTTTATGATTCGATTCTAGTTGCTCATTTCTCAGCTATTAAAAATCTACCTGTAACGCCCGCGTTCTGCACCCTGTCCCTGTGTCTATCTTACGCACTACATGAATTACTGCCTCATCTACCTCATCTTCTTTACATCTCTGCCTCTCTCTTTTACACGCTTCCATACTAAATATTCCCTTTTTATTTTGTCACTTTTAGCCATTGTTTCTTCATACGTTCGCTGACGTTGTCGCCTTGTGGCAATTTTTCTGCTTCTTTCCCCTATTTCGTTGGTTTTTTTTTTGTTTTTTTTTTTTGACTATTCACCAGTTCTCACTCGCACCTTTCTTGGTCATGAGTTGAGTCAGAGGCGTCGTGCCGTTGATAAGCACAGCTCCGCCAAGCGTGTAGGTGTTGACAAAGCGGGTAGACCCACAACAATGTCGACCTTGTTAAATGCACAATATACACACATAGTATATACATATATATATATCGTGATATATAATATATAAACCATAGAGTGTATAAACCGTTGAACTAAGTAATTATATAGATATTACAGACCGCAAGCTCTCACTTACATACACGCACACAGAAACACTTACAAATCGCCCTCTGTCACTCAATCCCAGTTATCCAATTCACAAACCCACAGATTTGGGGGGTAACCAAGACAATGACGTTGGAACGTTGGAACATTGTCAACGGCCTCAAGGTGAAATTCATTTAGTTAGTTCGCTGGGTTAATGGTGCATGTTTGACTCGGTTGGGATCGTGTCTGTTCGTCTGCTCTGTGTGTACAATTATTTAGCTTAAAGCTTTGCTTCAGCTACGCTAGAACAATGCAACCAATTATTATCTTACAGACAGAGAGAGAGAGAGAGATAAACAGAGAGACGGTGGCTCAGTAGGGGTGGGGGAAAGGGAGGTATAAAGTGAGGCATCAATCCCGCATAAATTAAAACACAAATTTGCAAAAAGTGCTAAATTATTAAATGATTTCTAAACAAGTTTATTTTTTATTCTCTTTTGCGTTTTTTACTGATGATACATTTTGAGGTTCACGTGAAGCAGTACACAGTAAGAGAGAAGTATAGAAAGTGAGCGAGAAAGAAGCATTGTTGAAGCTAAAAATATTTGTTTTTTTTTTAATAGATATAAATGAATATTGTAGAAATTGTTGTAAGTGAAAGAGGAAAACTTAAACTATATAAAAAGATTTAGATATAAGAATTATTATTACTATTTCTTTTTTTTAAATTTTTATATGACTGACATTAGTATGTGTGTGTGTGTGTGTGTGTATCTTTGGCGTTTCTATTGTTTCCACATTTCACTTTAATTCAATTCCCTTTTAAAATTCTTATCAAACTCTAACGGTTCAAACACAAAACGAGGCATAAGCAATTTGTACCAAATGTGTCACGATTTTCGAAATTTAAAGAACACAGCATTAGCATTAAGATATCAAATATATATATAGATATATATGCATACAGATATATGCTTTTGTTCAGTTTTAAATTATGTCTTGCTGGGTTTGTCTGACATTCGCTGGCCTGAACTTATCAGCGATAAATTGTGGCAAGTCATTAATTGTAATGTATCCATCACAATTAGCCCAGTTTATGAGAAGAAAGTGGAGCTTGGGCTATGCATATGGCCTGAAATTGCTTTATAATATTGCAAGGCAAATTAACAACAATTTTTCAGATAATTTAACATAATCTTGATTATGCAGAGAGTCTTTTAAAACAAAAAAAAAAAAAAAATGATCAGAAAAAAATAATACAAAACACATAAAAAGTAACAACAGAATTGCCTTATGCACTTTTATACCCTGTAATTATATGTTATATAAGAGACTGGTTTGATTTTGTGATATGAAATGTAACAGCATGGAGTATATATATAATATAATATAATATCAACCAAATCCTAAGTCATATAACTACGAGTCTGACTATATTGCAACTTTTATCTGTGAAAAACCTTTCCTTTTCTTTATGGTAATCGTATAGGGTATACACATAGTCGTAGTAGTTTTTTGTAGCAGTGTTAAGAACTCGCTTTTTGTATGCATGTCAGCAATGTTGATGACGCTGCATGGAAGTACTCTTAGACGCCTCTGTGCCCACAATTCGCCTGGCACTTCAATCTTTGAGCTGCTGAGCTGCACGAGACGTCGGCATAAATTACAAATTGCGCCAAGAAGTAGGAAAAAAAGTATATATATATATATATAGAGATGTATATATGTATATATATATAAATGAAGTTGCCTATAAGCTGAGCTATGGCTGTTGTGTGTGATGAATGTTATATATGTATGATGATAATGATGATAGTCGTTTATAAAAAGTAAAGAGACGCAAAGTTGATGTGTTGTATTCTGACAGATTGTAGCATTGCATGGGGCATGAAGCATGTTGCATGGAAATGGAAAATGCAATGCAATGTGCAAGTCTCAAAGTCTCCAAGTCTCAAGGCATTCAGCCAAGTGTGGCAGCATAAATGACTTGATGACGAAGGAAACGCTTAAGGGCGACATTGACAATGGACAATATATGCAACATACAACACACAACAGACAACAACCAATACACAACACTCAACATACAATGTACATGCCACAAGGTAACAGAGTAAAGCAAGTAAACGTTAAAGGTATAAAAAAAGAGTCAAAGACAAAGAGAATAAGAGAGCGCGTCTACGGAGAAACAGTTTAAAGATTGAAGAAGGCTTATGAAATGTGAAGCCGTGGCCTTTTGTGGATGCCACATGCCACTTGCCGCATACCACCTGCAACTGGATGACTGACAGCCAAAGACAAAGAAAGCTAACAGGCTAAAAGGCTTATTTTGG
Organism: Zygothrica quintamaculata; assembly: GCA_037044455.1. Taxonomy (NCBI): domain Eukaryota; kingdom Metazoa; phylum Arthropoda; class Insecta; order Diptera; family Drosophilidae; genus Zygothrica; species Zygothrica quintamaculata. The sequence goes on from JBAMBS010001736.1 coordinate 129,294, forward strand.
CACGGCTGAGTTGCTGCCTTGACCAGGTGGCAAGTAACCCAAGTAACCCGAGCAGCCAAAGGTCCAATTAGCCAGGTTCCAGTTGAAATAAGTCAGCAACAAAATAGCAGACGTGATTTCTTTTATGCACCGCACACACACACACACACACACGCAATCATGTCTGGCTAGGATAATAGTTGTTAAAGCCATGTACTGCGTGGGTGGTGATATCATCGTCAATGTTTACCGACACGCCCACTTCCGCCTGCAACAGCTCATTGTTAAAGTAAATCTGAGTTGGTTGCGTGCTTGTCAGTTATGACTTTTGCTGGAGGGGGAGGGGTGGTAGGTAAATTTGCTTTATGCATTAGGTAAACTGCTGCGTAAATAGAAAATTTTTGATATCCAAAGCGACTGTTGATTATCAACACTTAGTGAAAGGTATTTGAACCCTCGACAAAGGTTATTATCTATCGGTCAAGTTATTAATTTATATTTTTAATATATATGCCAAATGTACTGTTATTTATATTAACTCTTGTCTAAAGGAGTTTAAAATTATGGTTAATTATAAAGAGATTAGATTAGGTATCATAAAAGGAAATTACCCTTAATTAAGCAATGGAACTCACCAGAATTTTCATTATGTTGTTCAAAGGTTTTATTATAGAAATCCATTGTATAGATATAGATTTATATTTATATAGTATATTCCGATATGAATTAACTGCAGTGCAATGTACTTATTGAGGGTTAACTCGACTAGGAATCCAACAGGAATAAAGTATCACTTGAGGGTGTTTGTCATAGAGTAAAACCGACATAAAGTATCACTCCAAGGGGTGTTGCAAGTATACTTTCAGTTGCAAGTTGAGTGCACTTTGTACTATAAAGACAAGTAACTATTTAAGGGGGTTGACCTGGGTCTGAAACCGTTATATATGCGCCTATGTATGTTGATTCTATTGATAATATATATATATACATATATATATTATGATTTAGCTTGGGCTTGGCATCTGCTGCTTCCTTGTTTGATTTTCACTATCGATTAAACACTTTTCCCCCTTGTTAATGCTTATCCCGTTCCACTTTAACACACTGTTTACTTGCTGTTGGATAATTTATTTTTGCCTGTTTTCTTCCAAGTGAGAATTAAGTTTTCGTTTTCGTTTTCGATTTTGTTTTTCTTTTTGTCTTTCAATTCAATTTTCCATTGGCTTAATTGAATTTTCTATGGATGGAAAAGTAAGAAATTGTTATTGCACAATTTTATTTTGTTGCAGTTTTTATTTATCTATTTTTTTTTGTTTTCTTTTGACCTACATTACTACCGCATTAACAAATTTACGCAAACACATAATGAAAATTGAGAAATGAAGATTTTTCATTTCCATATGCTTTAAAAATTTATTTCCAAAATTTGTAGGCTTAACATTTTCTTGACTTAATTCGATGTATATACGTATATATATATATATACGTAT
>JBAMBS010001737.1:0-14895 GCA_037044455.1 Zygothrica quintamaculata
TTCGAGGTAGCAGTCTGAGATGCTCGATCCAGCCCTGAACAGGTGCAAGCATGAGTTCCTCAGAAAAGTGTGTTCGGTCCATTCCTGTACACCCTGTATACCGCTGACATGCCACCACCCGTTAATAACGCCGAAGAAGATCTCCCAGCTTAGCTCCTTCTCGGCACCTATGCTAATGATACAGTTATGCTAGCGTCCCATACCTCTCTGTAACCTTTCATCAACGCTGTTCAGGAATGGCTGTATTCTAAAGAGCGCTGGTGTACCAAGTGTAGCATTGCAATTAGTTCCACTAAATAGACCTGTATCACCTTTTCCTTGAGAACTGGAAGCTGGCCAGGGCTCACCTTTAACGGAGAAGCCATCATTAGCCGCACTGCACACTGCTATTTTGGTATGCATCTGGACCAGGCGCTGAACTGGAAGGATTACATCTTAGCGGTAAAGTCCAAAACAATAACAAAGCTTAAGAGGGTAGACTGGCTCACCCACTCTAAGAAGATGCACGTTGCTACCAAGTCCCTTTTTATCAAGACGATTTTAACGCCGACTTGGTCATAAGCCATTCAGGTCGGGGGCACTGCTTCCAGAAGACAACTTAATAGGCTCAGGGTAGTCCAGCCTCGAGCTGCAAGGATTGCATCTGGGCTTCCCTGGTATGTTACCAACCGTACAATTGAGAAAGATCTCAAACTAGTTCTTATCGGGGACCAAATTAATCATCACAGCAGCCGATATGCTGATAAATTTGTGGCTCACCCGATCCCACTGGCGAATCAACTCGCCAACACTATACCCCTTCGACGCCTGCGGAGAGCTTATCCAAGCGATCTGCCTACGCGATTTGTAAATTAATGAATACCCTGTACATATTCATATATATCATATGTAAACATTTATAAAAATTTTCATCTTTAGTCTTAGGGAAGCAAAAATATTTGTTAACCCCCGTTAGGTTAAGCTCAAATAATATGAACGGTTTCTAATGAATAAATAAATTAATATATTAAAAAAAAAAGGTCGACGGGTGAATAAGTGTGGAACAAGCTGACTGAATAGATAAAGAAGTCTTACCCAAAAGAAATCTTTAGTCGAGTGTACCCGATTTTGAGAGCCCCTTTGCCTACATACACAGGCATACACACAATTATACACGTACTTTAGCCAAAGCGCGTGCCTTTAATTACTTAATGTTTTATAACTTCCGTGTTTTTTATCCAAGCTTAACGAAATTCACATCGTAGATCAATAATGGTCTTATTAAAAAAATTGATCGGTTGAAAGTTGTGCTTAATAATCGATTTTTTCGTATTGCGGAGGTCAGGGTAGAAATTCAAAAATCTAAAACAAACACGTAAAGCGTACGAACATTACAAATACAGATTCCAAATTTGGTTGCTCTAGCTCTTATTTTGCGCGCACCATTTAACCCCTCCTCGCCCCATAACAACGCTTTGAATGATGTATAACTTCCGAGTTTTTTGATCAATCTTACCCAGGTTCACAACATCGTTCAAGAATTCTCTAATTATAATTTGTGCCAATAAAAAAAATTCAATCGGTTAAAAATTTTATTTAATAATAGTTTTGCGAATTGCGGTGGTCAACGGAGGAAATTGAAAATTCAAAACTCGTACGAAAATAACAAATTTAGGTTTAAAATTTGGTTGATCTAGGTCTTATAGTCTCTGAGAAACAGACGTTCATACGGACAGACAACTCGTCTTGATGTCCTGGTCAAGAATATATATACTTTGTGGGGTCTCCGATGATTATTTCTATGTGTTACATACTTTTGGATTTTGCATGTTTCCATAAGCTCCGCTTTGCTCTTTTTTTATGGCAAAAAAAAAAATTAAATAAAATAAAATTGTCGGTCTCCGACTAACTCTCAACCAAGCGGACTTGTCTATCATAAAATCAATTTCGCTTCTTTAAATTCTACAACCGGTAACTTTTATCGCTTACATCGCGAAACAAAAACAAATCGCACATAACAATTTTTCTCCACCCCTCCCCACCCCTACATAACATGTCCCAAGGGCCTCCCAATTCAGGGGACAGCCGCCTTAGCGGCAGCCCCAAATCAAAAAGAAGACACCATACCAAGCTTAATGATGAATACCCAGATCTTCCAGTGTCACCACAACACAACCCATTCGTAAGAATCTCCGCAAAAAACAGTACAACAAAATTACTGAACTTTCTTGTTTTGCAGTAAACCGAGCCCTCCACATAATATCAAAAGAAATCATCAGCATTGCTCCATTCGTCGACAGTGATCTGTTAATGCTATTGAAACATGCAGGTGCTGCCGAATTATTTGTTACTACGCCATGCTTACCCGGCTTATGTGACATAGTATGTAAGCTTCCTGAACCACTTAACGTCGTCAAAAGCACAATCTACGCTCCCTACCTTGCCAACATCGAAAACTCGGAGATCGTAAACGAACTCAAATCCCAATACGTACATTCGGTGTACAAATTTACGAAGACAATTGACGGTAACTCTAAGCCAACCGGCGTTGTTCTGCACTCGGTAAAGGTTACGGAATACTTCCCAAATCCCATGAGATGCAAAATTCCAAACAACTTGGACACACAGTTAAACACTGCAAAAACACAGCCATGTATAACAACTGTAACCTTCCTTCCCACACTTCGGAATCCTACACCTGCACAGTTTGTGTAAACTGTAACGGCGATCGTCCCGCCTCTTCATCTTCGTGTCCCAAATATCAACAACAACGGGAATTATTAAAAATAAAAACCACAAATTTTCCAATCCGTCTTAACATGTTTTAAGACAAGTTAATAGCGCACAAATTTTATTAGGGGATCTCAACTCTTGGAGTCCCTTATGGGGCTCCCCTAAGGCAAACTCCCGCGGCCTGAAATTGGTGGGAATAATTGCGCAGCACAATTTAGTTGTGCTTAACAATGGGGAACCCACACATTTATCCATTCATAATTACTTTAGCCATATAGATATAACTATCGCATCCCCACAAATCACCCATAGATACGAATGGTCTATATCAAAACATCAACACGGCAGTGATCATTTTCCAATCCGTCTTAACATGTCTTTCGGGGTATGTCCTGAAAAATCACTTCTATCTCGCTTCTATCATGTCTCGGCAAAACAGTCGAGAAAATTATTGCACGCAGACTCCTGTGGTACATAACGCGGTTTAAGTTAATTTCTCACCACCAAATTGCCTTCAAACCTAAGCAAAGCACATTAGAGGCTCTATTGCGCTTTCATAATTGCGTGTCGGACGCCATTTTCCACAAAAAATGACGTCTTTATATTGGCGACGGATTTTGAAAGAGCTTTCGATCGCGTGGGGCTACATTCTGTTTAAAACAACTCGAGCTCTGGGGTATTGGTCTTAGCGATTCTTAGCTTAACAATAGCTTTGCGAGTTCGTGTAAAAAATAGCACCTCGTTATCATACAAACTTTTCAACGGCTTACCTCAAGGGTCTCCTTTATCCGTAGTGCTCTTCATTATATGCTTTTGAAAAAATCAATAGCATTTTGTCGATTCACAAAGACACACATATGTCAATTTACGCCGACGATGCTATTTTTACATAAAATCGAAAAACCTAAGCATAGTCAAACAAATGTTTCAAGCTATCTTGCAACACCTAGACTCCAGGGGTGCTTTCTCAGGTGCCTCACTAGCTCTTGATAAATGCAAAACTATGCATATATACCGCAAACACGGATGCATTTTTCCCTCATCTCCATCAATAACTGTGATATACGAACAGTACTATTTAAGAGACCAGATTTAGAAAGCACCGTTCTAAACATCATAAAATTTCTAAGCTCAAAATATTCAAGTGCTCACCACAATAGCCTCATAAACATCACCCGTGCCATAATGCTATCAAAGATCGACTACGGCTTGCCTATTTTTGGTTGGTGTGCTTCGTCCCACATAAAGAAAATACAAGCACCCTATCACGCTGCAGTCCGTCGATCTATAAATGCCTTTCCCACTTCACCTATCACATCCATTCTAACTGAAGCAGGACTTCCTAAAATTGCCGACAGAATCACCAAAACCACAATGCACCTAATCCCTAAATTCTACTCCACTCCAAATGACCCCCTATCCAAAGATTTTTCTAACACCTTTAAGCATCGCAGATCTTATAGGTGCTTGTCTACTCTGCGGCGTTGTGCTGCATTTAGCACACAACTGGGACTCCCAAAACCCCACAAAAAGCCTTATATATCCCTGGAGCCATCATTGGTCAAAGAATAAACCAAGGATTAACATCGCACTAAGCAGTTCCACAAAAAATACAACCTCCAGCACTGAATTCCTCGCCCGATACCTAAGTGAAAAGGCTAGCCTAGGAACAAGCCACTGGATGTATTCAGATGGGTCGAAAACTACTACCTCTACCACCTTTGCGGTTGTCGACGGTAGTAACAAACTAGTCATCGGGGGATCTCTCCCTAATTACTGCTCCACATTTACGGCAGAAGCTTTCGCAATCTTAAAAGCCTGCCAGATTGCGGCCAAAAAACCTGGATCTCACGTCATCTGCACCGACAGCTTATCGGTTATTTCGGCTATCCAAAACCCAGATCATTTGGACCCTACAATCGCAGACATCCGAAGACTTACAACTAACCATCATAAAAAAATAACTGTTTTCTGGGTGCCAAGTCACCAAGGCATCCCAGGAAACGAATCCGCTGACAAAGCTGCAAGCGACGTTAGAAAATCGCCAACACTACTTTTTACCGTCCTCAACAACAAAGACTTGCACAGGCTTGTCAGGCACCACATTTGGGAGGAGAAAATGGCTCTTTGGATAGCCAGTCCAAACCGCTACCGCAGAATAAACGCCAACTGCTCAAAATTGTTACTCCCTTCATCGGTGGATAAACGTGCTTGCTCTTCTTTCATCCGCCTACGCATTGGACACACCCAGCAAACCCACAAACATTTACTCTCTGGCTGATCCAAAACCTACCTGCCCTGTTCTGCAGGGACAATTTATACGCCGATCACCTACTCGACACTTGTAGACGTTTAGACAGAGTCTTAGGCACTCTGTCTTTGGACCTCAAAGAACATACAACTTATAACGTACATTCATCTTCGTAACGTTAGTAAATTAATATATATAAATTAAAAATATTAAACTTAATTAATATATTTGTAAATACTTATGACAAATTTACATATGATTGTACGAAACTAGAAAATAATCAATAAGTAAAATAGAAAACAAGTAAGAATTCTGTAGTCGAGTGTACCCGACTACGAGAGCCCCTATGCTAATATACAGCTATTCACACACATACTCACACATAAACACAGTTCTGCACGAATTTTAAGCCGTATAGCTCCCGCGCTTATTACGCGTACTTAATACAGCATAGATCGAATAATCTAATTATGATGTGTGCCAAAAAGAATTTCAATCAGTTGAAAATTGTGCTAAATATTTTTAGCCCCTTTGCCTTTTTGTAAAAAAGAAGCATAGCGGAGCTATTGGAAATGTGCAAAATCTAAAAGTATGTAACACATAGCAATAATCATCGGAGACCCCATAAAGTATATATATTCTTGATCAGGACGACAAGACGTCTAGTCTGTCTCGTCCGTCTCGTCTCCGTCCGTCCGTCCGTATGAACGCCTGTTTCTCAGAGACTATAAGAGCTAGAGCAACCAAATTTTAAACTTAGATTTAGTCATTTTCGTACGCTGTACAAGTTTGTTTTTGATTTTTAAATTTCCTCCCCTGACCACCGCAATTCGAAAAAAACGATTATTAAGCACAATTTTCAACCGATCAAATTTATTTTTGGCACACATCATAATTAGACCGCTCTTGATCCATGTTGTGAATCTGGGTAAGATTGATCAAAAATCTCGGAAGTTATACATCATCAAAAGTGGTGTTATGGGCCCCGGGGGGGTATAGTAGTGCGCGCAAAATAAGAGCTAGAGCAACGAAATTTTGAAACGTAGATTTGTTATGTTCGTACGCTATACGAGTTTGTTTTAGATTTTTAAATTTCCTCCCCTGACCACCGCAATTCGAAAAAATCGATTATTAAGCACAATTTTCAACCGATCAAATTTATTTTTGGCACACATCATAATTAGACCATTCTTGATCCATGTTGTGAATCTGGGTAAGATTGATCAAAAAACTCGGAAGTTATACATCATCAAATGTGGCGTTATTGGCCCCGGGGGGTATAGTAGTGCGCGCAAAATAAGAGCTTGAGCAACGAAATTTGGAACGTAGATTTGTTATGTTTGTACGCTATACGAGTTTGTTTTAGATTTTTCAATTTCCTCCCCTGACCACCGCAATTTGAAAAAATCGATTTTCAGATACAATTTTTACCGATCAGATTTCTTTTACGCACACATATTAATGACATTTTTCATCTACGTGTATCAATTTCAACGAAATTGACAACGTAGATACAGAAATTACTTAATATTAGTGTGCGTAAAAGAAATCTGATCGGTAAAAATTGTATCTGAAAATCGATTTTTTCAGAATTGCGTGTGGTCAGGGGAGGAAATTGAAAAATTTAAAACAAACTTCGTATAGCGTACAAACATAACAAATCTACGTTCCAAATTTCGTTGCTCAAGCTCTTATTTTGCGCGCACTACTAAACCCCCCCGGGGCCCATAACGCCACATTTGATGATGTATAACTTCCGAGTTTTTTGATCACTCTTACCCAGAATCACAATCATCGATCAAGAATGGCCTAATTATGATGTGTGCCAAAAATAAATTTGATCGGTTGAAAATTGTACATTATAATAGATTTTTTCAAATTGCCGGGGTCAGGGGAGGAAATTTAAAAATCTAAAACAAACTTGTATAGCGTACAAACATAACAATCCTACGATCAAAATTTCGTTGCTCTAGCTCTTATTTTGCGCGTACTACCATACCCCCCCGGGGCCCATAACGCCACTTTTGCTGATCTATAACTTCCGAGATTTTTGATTAATCTTACCCAGATTCACAACATGGATTAAGAGTGGTCTAATTATGATGTGTGCCAAAACTAAATTTGATCGGTTGAAAATTGTGCTTAATAATCGATTTTTTCGATTTGCGGTGGTCAGGGGATGAAATTTTAAAATCAAAAACAAAGTTGTACAGCGTACGAAAATGATAAATCTAGGTTTAAAATTTGGTGGCTCTAGCTCTTATAGTCTCTGAGAAACAGGCGTTCATACGGACGGTCGTACGGACGGATGGACGGACGGACGGACAGATAGACGGACAGAGCTAGATCAACTCGTCTTGTCGTCCTGATTCAATATATATACTTTATGGGGTCTCCGATGATTATTTCGATGTGTTACATACTTTTGGATTTTGCATATTTCCAATAGCTCCGCTCTGCCCTTTTTTACAAAATGGCAAATGGGCTAAAAAGAAGCAAAGCGGAGCTATTGAAAATGTGCAGAATGTAACACATAGAAATATTCATCGGAGACCCTATAAGGTATATATATTCTTTATCAGGACGACTAGCTGAATCGATCTAGCCCAGTCCGTCTGTCTGTCCGTCCGTATGATCGCCTGTTTATCAGAGACTATAAGAGCTAGAGCAACCAAATTTTAAACGAAGATTTATTAATTTTGTACGCTATACAAGTTTTTTCTTGATTTTTCAATTTCCTCCCCTGACCATACCAATTCGATAGAAAACGATTATTAAGCACAATTTTTAACTGATTTAATTTCTTTTTGACACACATTGTAATTAGGCGATTGTTTGTCTATGTTGTATTAAGTATCGCGTAATAGAGCGCGGGGGCTAAAGGGCTTAAAGTTCGTGCAGAACTGTGTGTATGTGTGAGTATGTGTGTGTATGGCTGTATAGGTTGGCAAAGGGGCTCTCGTAGTCGGGTACACTCGGCTACAGATTTCTTACTTGTTTTCTATTATCTTACTGATTTTTTCGCTTGCGTACAATCAATGCGAAAATGTCGAAAAAATTTACGAATAATTAATTAATTAAATTTTTATTTAATATATAAAAAGTACAAATGAATGTACTTATATTGATTTCTTGAGTCCAACAATTAAGAAATATATAAACATTATCCATAAATTGTCACTGCATAACAGAGGGGTAGGCTTTGGATAGCCAGAGAGTAAATGTTTGTGGGTTTGCTGGGTGTGTTCAATGCGTAGGCGGATGAAAGAAGAGCAAGCACGTTTATCCACCGACGAAGGGACTAACAATTTTAAGCAGTTGGCGTTTATTCTGCGGTAACGGTTTTGACTGGCTCTCCAAAGAGCCATTTACTCCTCCCAATTGTGGTGCCTGACAAGCCTGTGCAAGTCTTTGTTGTTGAGGACGGTAAAAAGTAGTGTTGGCGATTTTCTAACGTCGCTTACAGCTTTGTCAGCGGATTCGTTTCCTGGTATGCCTTGGTGACTTGGCACCCAGAAAACCGTTATTTTTTTAAGAGTTGTAAGTCTTCGGATGTCAGCGATTGTAGGGTCCAAATGATCTGGGTTTTGGATAGCCGAAACAACCGATAAGCTGTCGGTGCAGATGACGTGAGATCCAGGTTTTTTGGCCGCAATCTGGCAGGCTTTTAAGATTGCGAAAGCTTTTGCCGTAAATGTGGATCAGTAATTAGGGAGAGATCCCCCGATGAGTAGTTTGTTACTACCGTCGACAACCGCAAAGGTGGTTGAGGTAGTAGTCTTTGACCCATCTGAATAAATCCAGTGGCTTGATCCGAGGCTAACCTTTTCACTTAGGAATCGGGCGAAGAATTCAGTGCTGGACGTTGTATTTTTTATGGATCTGTTTAGTGAGATGTTAATCCTTGGTTTATTCTTTGACCAAGATGGGTCTAGAGATATAAGGCTTTTTGTGGGGTTTTGGGAGTCCCAGTTGTGTGCTAAATGCAGCACAACGCCGCAGAGTAGAGAAGCACCTATAAGATCTGTGATGCTTAAAGGTGTTTGAAAAATCTTTGGATAGGGGGTCATTTGGAGTGGAGTAGAGTTTAGAGATTAGGTGCATTGTGGTTTTGGTGATTGTGTCGGTAATTTTAGGAATTCCTGCTTCAGTTAGAATGGATGTGATAGGTGAAGTGGGAAAGGCATTTATAGATCGACAGACTGCAGCGTGATAGAGTGCTCATATTTTCTTTATGTGGGACGAAGCACACCAACCAAAAATAGGCAAGCCTTAGTCGATCTTTGATAGCATTATGGCACGGGTGATGTTTATGAGGCTATTGTGGTAAGCACTTGTATATTTTGAACTTAGAAATTTTATGATGTTTGAACGGGTTTCTAACTGTTTTCTTAAATATACTGTTTGTATATCAGAATTATTAAAAGTGTGGGGAAAAATGCATCCGTGTTTGCGGTATATATGCATAGTTTTGCATTTATCAAGAGCTAGTGAGGCACCTGAGAAAACACCCCTGGAGTCTAGGTGTTGTAAGATAGTTTGAAACATTTGTTTGACTATGCTTAGGTTTTTCGATTTTATGTAAAAATAGCATCGTCGTCGTAAATTGACATATGTGTGTCTTTGTGAATCGACAAAATGCTATTGATTTTTCAAAACATATAATGAAGAGCACTACGGATAAAGGAGACCCTTGCGGTAAGCCGTTGAAAAGTTTGTATGATTACGAGGTGCAATTTTTTAAACGAACTCGCAAAGCTATTATTAAGCTAAGAATCCTAAGACCAATACCCCAGAGCTCGAGTTGTTTTAAACAGAATGTAGCCCCACGCGATCGAAAGCTCTTTCAAAATCCGTCGCCAATATAAAGACGTCATTTTTTGTGGAAAATGGCGTCCGACACGCAATTATGAAAGCGCAATAGAGCCTCTAATGTGCTTTGCTTAGGTTTGAAGGCAATTTGGTGGTGAGAAATTAACTTAAACTGCGTTATGTACCACAGGAGTCTACGTGCAATAATTTTTTCGACTGTTTTGCCGAGACATGATAGAAGCGAGATAGAAGTGATTTTTCAGGACATACCCCGAAAGACATGTTAAGACGGATTGGAAAATGATCACTGCCGTGTTGATGTTTTGATATAGACCATTCGTATCTATGGGTGATTTGTGGGGATGCGATAGTTATATCTATATGGCTAAAGTAATTATGAATGGATAAATGTGTGGGTTCCCCATTGTTAAGCACAACTAAATTGTGCTGCGCAATTATTCCCACCAATTTCAGGCCGCGGGAGTTTGCCTTAGGGGAGCCCCATAAGGGACTCCAAGAGTTGAGATCCCCTAATAAAATTTGTGCGCTATTAACTTGTCTTAAAACATGTTAAGACGGATTGGAAAATTTGTGGTTTTTATTTTTAATAATTCCCGTTGTTGTTGATATTTGGGACACGAAGATGAAGAGGCGGGACGATCGCCGTTACAGTTTACACAAACTGTGCAGGTGTAGGATTCCGAAGTGTGGGAAGGAAGGTTACAGTTGTTATACATGGCTGTGTTTTTGCAGTGTTTAACTGTGTGTCCAAGTTGTTTGGAATTTTGCATCTCATGGGATTTGGGAAGTATTCCGTAACCTTTACCGAGTGCAGAACAACGCCGGTTGGCTTAGAGTTACCGTCAATTGTCTTCGTAAATTTGTACACCGAATGTACGTATTGGGATTTGAGTTCGTTTACGATCTCCGAGTTTTCGATGTTGGCAAGGTAGGGAGCGTAGATTGTGCTTTTGACGACGTTAAGTGGTTCAGGAAGCTTACATACTATGTCACATAAGCCGGGTAAGCATGGCGTAGTAACAAATAATTCGGCAGCACCTGCATGTTTCAATAGCATTAACAGATCACTGTCGACGAATGGAGCAATGCTGATGATTTCTTTTGATATTATGTGGAGGGCTCGGTTTACTGCAAAACAAGAAAGTTCAGTAATTTTGTTGTACTGTTTTTTGCGGAGATTCTTACGAATGGGTTGTGTTGTGGTGACACTGGAAGATCTGGGTATTCATCATTAAGCTTGGTATGGTGTCTTCTTTTTGATTTGGGGCTGCCGCTAAGGCGGCTGTCCCCTGAATTGGGAGGCCCTTGGGACATGTTATGTAGGGGTGGGGAGGGGTGGAGAAAAATTGTTATGTGCGATTTGTTTTTGTTTCGCGATGTAAGCGATAAAAGTTACCGGTTGTAGAATTTAAAGAAGCGAAATTGATTTTATGATAGACAAGTCCGCTTGGTTTGAGAGTTAGTCGGAGACCGACAATTTTATTTTATTTAATTTTTTTTTTTGCCATAAAAAAAGAGCAAAGCGGAGCTTATGGAAACATGCAAAATCCAAAAGTATGTAACACATAGAAATAATCATCGGAGACCCCACAAAGTATATATATTCTTGACCAGGACATCAAGACGAGTTGTCTGTCCGTATGAACGTCTGTTTCTCAGAGACTATAAGACCTAGATCAACCAAATTTTAAACCTAAATTTGTTATTTTCGTACGAGTTTTGAATTTTCAATTTCCTCCGTTGACCACCGCAATTCGCAAAACTATTATTAAATAAAATTTTTAACCGATTGAATTTTTTTTATTGGCACAAATTATAATTAGAGAATTCTTGAACGATGTTGTGAACCTGGGTAAGATTGATCAAAAAACTCGGAAGTTATACATCATTCAAAGCGTTGTTATGGGGCGAGGAGGGGTTAAATGGTGCGCGCAAAATAAGAGCTAGAGCAACCAAATTTGGAATCTGTATTTGTAATGTTCGTACGCTTTACGTGTTTGTTTTAGATTTTTGAATTTCTACCCTGACCTCCGCAATACGAAAAAATCGATTATTAAGCACAACTTTCAACCGATCAATTTTTTTAATAAGACCATTATTGATCTACGATGTGAATTTCGTTAAGCTTGGATAAAAAACACGGAAGTTATAAAACATTAAGTAATTAAAGGCACGCGCTTTGGCTAAAGTACGTGTATAATTGTGTGTATGCCTGTGTATGTAGGCAAAGGGGCTCTCAAAATCGGGTACACTCGACTAAAGATTTCTTTTGGGTAAGACTTCTTTATCTATTCAGTCAGCTTGTTCCACACTTATTCACCCGTCGACCTTTTTTTTTTAATATATTAATTTATTTATTCATTAGAAACCGTTCATATTATTTGAGCTTAACCTAACGGGGGTTAACAAATATTTTTGCTTCCCTAAGACTAAAGATGAAAATTTTTATAAATGTTTACATATGATATATATGAATATGTACAGGGTATTCATTAATTTACAAATCGCGTAGGCAGATCGCTTGGATAAGCTCTCCGCAGGCGTCGAAGGGGTATAGTGTTGGCGAGTTGATTCGCCAGTGGGATCGGGTGAGCCACAAATTTATCAGCATATCGGCTGCTGTGATGATTAATTTGGTCCCCGATAAGAACTAGTTTGAGATCTTTCTCAATTGTACGGTTGGTAACATACCAGGGAAGCCCAGATGCAATCCTTGCAGCTCGAGGCTGGACTACCCTGAGCCTATTAAGTTGTCTTCTGGAAGCAGTGCCCCCGACCTGAATGGCTTATGACCAAGTCGGCGTTAAAATCGTCTTGATAAAAAGGGACTTGGTAGCAACGTGCATCTTCTTAGAGTGGGTGAGCCAGTCTACCCTCTTAAGCTTTGTTATTGTTTTGGACTTTACCGCTAAGATGTAATCCTTCCAGTTCAGCGCCTGGTCCAGATGCATACCAAAATAGCAGTGTGCAGTGCGGCTAATGATGGCTTCTCCGTTAAAGGTGAGCCCTGGCCAGCTTCCAGTTCTCAAGGAAAAGGTGATACAGGTCTATTTAGTGGAACTAATTGCAATGCTACACTTGGTACACCAGCGCTCTTTAGAATACAGCCATTCCTGAACAGCGTTGATGAAAGGTTACAGAGAGGTATGGGACGCTAGCATAACTGTATCATTAGCATAGGTGCCGAGAAGGAGCTAAGCTGGGAGATCTTCTTCGGCGTTATTAACGGGTGGTGGCATGTCAGCGGTATACAGGGTGTACAGGAATGGACCGAACACACTTTTCTGAGGAACTCATGCTTGCACCTGTTCAGGGCTGGATCGAGCATCTCAGACTGCTACCTCGAAAGTTCTTTCAGTAATAAACAATTTCAGGATCGATTTCTATTCAGTTTGAATAGAAAGCCTTCGTGCCACACCTTGTCAAACGCTTACTTCACATCTAAAATGACGCCGATTGTATAAAGCTTCTGCTCAAAGCCATGCGAGCCGATGTATTTGCTCAGGGCAACCATTGGACTTTCTGAAGCCAAATTGGTGTAGTGGTATGTGGCCTCTTACCTGTGGCAGCTCCATTATTCGGGTGAGCAGAATGCTTTTAAATACCTTTGAGAAAGTTGCTTACAGGCGTATTTGGGCGGCAGGAGTCGATCTGGGTGGGTGGTTTCCTAACTTTGGGGATCATCACAATCCGCCAATCGACCTAGTCTAATCAGGCCATTAAAAATTTTGACTAGAGCTTGGATTCCTTTAAGAGGCAGAGACTTCGCTTCCCGGTTGTCGATGCCATCGTACCCAGGGGTTTTATTTTCAACGCCTTGAGCTGCCTCGACGGACCTGTGCAGATGGTGTTCCTAGTTCGGCGGCAATGCTTTCGAGAAGGAAGGGCGTGAACATGGATCGAAGATGATAAGCAAAGGCGTTTGCTTTATCACCATCCGTCTTGAGCCAGACCCCAGTCTGACGCAGGATAGGCGATTGGCATTAAGCCTGACGTTTAATTCTTCTCGTCAGCTTCCAGATCGAGAAGTTGCTGTTGTCATCGGCACAAGCACCTTCTAGCAAAGTTTCAAGGTTTTCACGCCAGTTTTTAGCTAGCAGTCGGTGTAACCTGTTTATGACCCTTGAGTATTTCCGTTTTATCTCGAGGTCACCTGTCGCAATATATTGCATTCTGGGGCGCGTTTTATGGGCAAGCAATTCCCTTGCCACTGGGTTAGAGATAGGTGCCCTCCTGAAGGTCGTGGGACCAGTTTGGCGTGGGGTTGGAGTGGCCCGCCGTGCCGCTTCAGCAATTGTAGAGGTAAGGTGGTCCACAAATGCTTCTAGTTCAGTGCAAGTGTCAGTGGGAACATTAAGCTCAACCACGACTTCACATCAACCACTGCTTGAACATCTCGATATTTGCATGAAGTGGCACCATTTTTTGGACGCCTTTAAAAGATTGGGTGTCTTCCTCTATCTCAAAGAGTAGAGGCAAGTGATCAGATGACAATTCTGTCAGTACTTGTACTCTGATCTGCCGCTTGTTGAAACCTTTACATATGTCGAAGTCGATTGCACTTGGAGTGTAGTAGCAAGTAGCTTCGCCAGATTCGACAACATCGATGCCTCCAACTTCCAGAAAATATTACATTTCCTCTGGTTCAGGTTCTCTGGTTGCCCCACCAACTGTGTCTTACGTTCCAGTCGCCCATCGTCGTGCAACTTTTTTTTCAAAAATTTTTCTTTGCTGTAGCACTTAGGCTTTTGCAAAGTGCATCAGACGACTACAAGCTTTACAAGCCTGTTATAACTAATTTATATAATAAAGAAACAGTTAAAGTACGCTGCAAGTTTTCAATTATAGTAATAAGTTTTAAAATCTGGATAAAGTTTTATCATTTATTAAGTGATTCAAAGATTTAAGCTACACTGTCAGTAGTGTTTCAGTATTAAGAATGTCGCCGTCGTCTGTGCACGCATGTGTAAAGTTGTCTCACAGAATAATCTATTTTGCGAGAAATAAATAAAGACAAGTCCAATATAGTGGCACAAATTGTTAACAGTGATATTAAGTATCATTTAAAAGTGAAATTACCATGTTTAACTACACTCATC
>JBAMBS010001741.1:0-15653 GCA_037044455.1 Zygothrica quintamaculata
GCATTTGTTGCATAATTTTTTTTAATTTTTTTTTTAATTAATTTCAATTGAATTTGATTTTAATTTGATTTGATTTGAATGTTGCAAACTCATCCGTCAACATTGCCACCCACAGCGTTTCCATTAATTTAGCTCATTAAAAGTTTTAGTCAGGAAATAAGAGAATAATCGACGTAGAAGGGAAAAAACTCAAAAGAAAATAAAATTAAGCTAGTCGACTCTCAGTTACCCTTTAAAAGCATTTATTATAAAAAAAACTATTTAAATCTATTATTAAACTGAAAAAAATTATATTTAATAAATTATAATAATTTTTATTTAAAATCTTTATATTTTTATTTATTTAATAAATTAAATACTATATATAAAGAAATAAATTTTATAAGATTACAAGATAAAAGATTTTATTTTTAAACTAAAAAGGTTTTAAAATTTTTTTTAATCAAATTAATATTTAATTTTGTTATAAAAGAAAAAAAAAACAATTAAGTAAGTTTTAAAATTTTTTCACTTAAACTATAATTAATTTTTGTTATAAAAGAAAAAAAAAACAATTAAGTAAGTTTTAAAATTTTTTCACTTAAACTATAATTAATTTTTGTTATAAAAGAAAAAAAAAACAATTAAGTAAGTCTTAAAATTTTTTCACTTAAACTATAATTAAGCTTCTTTTAATTTAATTTAATAAATAATATTATAAATAGATATTTTTTTATTATTTTTTGTAATACTATTTTATTAAAAATGAAACTGTATTATTTTAAATTTTTTTTTTTTTTTATTATTTTAAATAATTTTAGTATTTATTTTTCTTTTTATATTTCATAATATTTTATAAATCGATAAATTTATTTGTTATTTTCTTTAAAAATTTTTTTGTTTAATTAATTTATTTATTATTTTTTGTATAATTTTTACAGCACATTTAAATGTAAATAATTTTAGTATTAATATTTCTTTGTATATTCATAATATTTTATAATATTAATAATAATCAAATAATGTATATTTAATTTTTTTACTTTTCAATAAGTTGCTTAAATTACTTTATGCCTTGAGCAAACTTTAGCATATAATTTTGTTACAAACTTGTTAACAAGTTGCACATGTTCATTGTGCAGGGTAAAAAGATTTGTTAAAGAAGGAAAATGTATTAAAAAAAAACGCCAATAAACTCTTTTTGTTTGGTTTCTTTTTTCCTCACACTTCTGGCACTGCAAGCGGTAAACAAGATAAACGAAATGAAAATGAAAATAAAAATAAGATGAAAAGAAAAAAAAATAATATAAAATTCTGACTAAGGAAGTACATGAAAGAAAGAAAGAGAGAGAGAGAGAGTGAGAGAGAGAAAGAGGGGAAAAGGAGTCAGTTTAGGTAGAAAAGGCGTGCCAAAAGTAAGCAATAGGCCATTATTTGGGCCATGCTTGATAACCGATATCAATTTGGTCAATTGTTCAGCCTCTTACGGGTAGCCATTGTTGTTGGTTGTATCTTAAGTCATCTTAAGTCGCTTATCGACAAGCTGGCAAGTCACATAAATCAACATATTTGTCATAATACCCTAACCTAACAAAGTATATTGCCTATACAAAAACATCAAACACAATTTTCTCTAGTATCTACATAAATTACTTAAAATTTTACTTTTATATATAACAAAATGCAATTCTATGTAGTCAAAACATTAAATCGATTTTGTGTAGGGTATTCAAATATGTCGTTGTTTGACTGACATATTGGTGCACACTTCTTTTAAGTATTTTTTAATAAATTTGCTTAGCTGGGCAAATATTTTATTTACATTTCATGGGGCATAAATCAATGTGTATCCGCAGCCATTGTAGGGCATTGAGAATGTTTTGGTTTGGCTTAAATTTGATTTGATTTTTGTGCACTTTGAATTGAAATTTATGGGCGTAAAATTGGCTTATAATATTACGTATACGCCGCATTGTTCTTGTTTACAATTAACCATACAAAAATGAGCATAAGCCATAATAATCGTTGCGAACAGCCAGGCTATACTAGAAACAAATACTTGTTTATTATTTTTATTGGCTAAAATACTTTACACTTGAACTTAAATATAAAATCTTTTCTATGTGTTTGTGTGTGTGTGTGTTTTCATATCGAAAATCAAATGAATCGATTAAAGTTAAACCTATCAAAATAAAATTTACGACACCTGCTTGGCCCATATGAAATTGGCTTAAATCTTGCCTAAGAAAACCGCTCATGACTTCGTAATCTGACACAAGAAACCAATAAATTTTATACCAATACTTACACACACAAACATATATTATATATGGAATACAGATAAAAAGTAAGCAAGAAAGTGTTGCACTTCATTCAGCAAACTAATGATAGTTAATGAGACTTTCATTTAATATACTTAATTAGTTATAGCTATATCAATATATCAATATATCAGTATACAGTTTTTATATTAAAAAAAAAATATAAGAAAATTGGATAAAGCCTGAACAGAACATCTACAAATAAGGAAATATTTGTTGTGTTTTTCTCTTCTTGATTTTTAACTTAAGCAAAAAGTTTTCTTGTGTTTTTTTGAGCTTAATTTTTATTATAAATAAATAATAAAAAGAAATAATAAAGTATTAAAAAAAAGGCAATAAAATAGTTCTTTAAAAAGAACATATTGTACTCAGAGTAAAAGCTATAAAAAAAATTTAAACAAAATATATATATATATATATATGAAATATGTTGACAAATAAAGGTAGATTTAGGGAGCAGGGGAGCTGTGGTTGGGTCGATGTTAATATAAAAAACAACAAAAAAAAAAGAAAAAATTATATATACATAAAGTATACAATTGCCAAATTTGTTTATTTAATATAAGTGTGTATATATAATTTGTGTGTGTTTGCTTCTATGTGTGTGTTTCTGTGTGTGTGTGTTTTAGTAAAAAGAAAATTAAGAGACGTTGCCGACGACCACAACGTAATGAAATTCAATTCAGTGTCCATTTTTTTGTTGTTTTTTTCTTTTTGCACTTACTTTATACTCTGTAATAATAAGGTAAGTATAAGAGGATTATATAGAGACAAAGTGAAAGTAATATATAGATTAAATATTTTACAGGGTATCAGTTTAGTTTGGCTCTAACACTTGTACACATTCGTGTGGGCATAAAAATTTAATATACAGCCAAAAGTCGGTAACAATAAAAACGCGAATTGTAGTTGCAGTTGGTGAAGCTGCAGAATTCATGAGGCTGGCCAAAACACGCCTCAAATTATGCTATTAAAAAAAAAAGCACACAAACACATCAAAAATAAGCACAAAGAACAACAGGCAACAAGAGGGATAAGTAACAGGATTTCAGCACTTCAACTAAGTTCAACATAGCACAGGTCAAAGGACATATAAATCCCTGGCTATACACACACACACTTGTGTGTCTGAAACAATAGAACAACAGGCTGTTGCCTCATTAGTTACGCAAGAGAGGAGAAGGCAGCTAAAGCTACTAAAATTCTCTTATTTTTTCTCCCAACATGACAAATATATATATAAAAGTATAAATAGAATTATGTAAATTTAATTATAAGCTTTTACTTATTTTTTTTTATTTTTGTAGGGACTCTAAACTATAATACTTAAACCTTTATCCTTTTGAATTTGTTTCGCAAAAGGTCAACAAAGAATCAAAAAAATGAATTTTATTTTCAGCCTGATTAATTAAATTTTACTTTATTTATATACAGATAGCAATATGAATAATCTCTCCCTTTATTTGTGCCACTATTCGAGTACTTTTACCTATTAGGAACCACTTCGATTGCTTTTCCTCTACTAATCGAGTCCCTCTACCAGCTAAGTAAGCACTTAAAGCGTTTTGTGGCCTTTGCTAGCTCATTGTCTATAACATATTTGTAAATGTTTGTTATGCTCTGCGGGTGTGGCTATATCTTTCTGTTGTGTGTATGCGTATGTGTGTGTGTGTGTGGGTGTTGGTGTTTATGTATGTGTATAAGAAATTGAATGTGGGTTTTATGCATATATTACATTCTAATGAGCAGTTTTGAACTTATGCAGCAGGTGCTGTGGCGCGTGGCGCGTGGCGCGTGGCAGCTAAGCAAAGCAATTAAAGTGAAAACAATAAATATGCGTATGTTCTCCCTTTTTTTTTGTCTAGATAAAATTGTAGAATATTAAAAAATTACAATGTAAGTTTCTGATTTAATGTTCTATATAACTGGTTGAAGAAAATAATTATTGACAAAAGTCAAGAGAAACATTTTGAAATCAAAATATTTGTCTGAATAAAACATAAAGAATCTGATTAAAATGCATCTAATAAATTTTACTTATATAATAAATTAATAATAAGTTAACACAAATCGAAAAACTGGAATAAATTAATATTAAAAAAAAATATAAATATTAATTAACAGAAAAAAATACAAATCAAATTTTGATAAATCCCAACAAGAAACGAATAAAATAATACTTTGGTATTTTATAGCTGTGAGTATTTGTCCGT
This sequence comes from Zygothrica quintamaculata, assembly GCA_037044455.1. Lineage (NCBI taxonomy): Eukaryota > Metazoa > Arthropoda > Insecta > Diptera > Drosophilidae > Zygothrica > Zygothrica quintamaculata. Next base: position 4,514 of record JBAMBS010001741.1, read on the forward strand.
ATATATAAGATTATATAAAATATAAGACTTTTTATAAATATTCAATTGGATATTATTATATTTTATTAAATATAAGAGCTTTAATTATAACTGTAGCTCAAGATATGTATCAACTAATCTGAAGCAGTTTCTATTGTTTTCAAATCAGCTGAAATCGTTATACTGTTCGATAATATGTATTTTATCCTATACATATATATATAATATATATATATTTATATATCAAGTTAAGCAATATAATTATAACTTATTATGAAAAGTCACAGTACTCTGGTTTATGTAGTCTCTGTTGAACGCCTACACTGATAGACCGAGAGAGAGAGAGAGAGAGAGGAAGAGAGAGAGAATCAGTTGTAGGCAATTGAATTTGGAGTCCTTTGTGGCACTGTAAATGGTAGACAATAAGATTCACAGTAAGGCAATTAGAAATTGTTGCCAGTGGCATTTATACTGTTACTGTTACACTGCCACAAGATGTTGTGAGGCATAGTATTGCCTGTTGGCATAATGAGAGCCCATTACTTGGCTGGTGGGCATATTATTTTTGGGGTGTTGGGTGTATGCACAGAGTCAGTGGCTAGACGTTGTGGTTAGTCGCTGGTTAAACAGTTAATCGAATTAGTAACCACAACGAACACAGCACAAACAAACATCTTTTATGCGCATTGGCAACGTTGCGTATGAGCAACATGTGAAAGAAATGCGAGTCATTTTTTTATTGTTTTTTTTTTTATAAAGAAAATCCTCTCCTTTTTTTATTTTCATCTTTCATGTTTTTCCATTTTTATGCCTAACTCTGGTTTTCGGGCTTATATTTACATAAGCAATGCGAAGGACTTTCTTTTAGCTCTCTACTTTCTCTGCTTTCTGCTGAATGTATGATATAACGGTATGTCGTAGGAATTCAAAAATTCTTTGCGACAACCAAAATACACCTAAGCATACACACTTACAAATATGCATACATACATATATATATAAATATATATGTATATATATATTTACACATGAAATTTATGTAGAAGGCGTAAAAGGCTTCGCCTAAATAAATCATAAAAGCATTTACATTTTCACTTGAATAGCAAATCGGTCATCATTTTCCGGCATTTCCATGCATATTGCACTTTGAGTATTGATAGCACTTCATAGTACTGTGATTTTTGTTTTGTTTTTTTTTTCAGTGTAAACATACAAGAAAAAATGAAATGTAAACTTCCTGCATAATATGTTTGCATATTTTATGTAAGTGAAACCAATAACAAACAGAAAAAAAAAAGGAAACCACAAAGTGAAACATTGAACTTACATCTGAATATGAATCAATATGATTCTCACTTTAACTATTTATAGAATACAAATCGTATACAAAATCACGTTATATAGATATAACAATTCAAATCTAATATTTGCTTACCTGTTCTTAGGCCATCTGCACGTTTTGTATGTTTTGTTTAGTTTTGGCACTTCAGCACTTAAAGACACAAAATCTGTTTCTTTTTGTTTTGTATAAATCAATGTATTCTATTAATTATATTAAAAATAATATACTTAAAAAATTCCAAAACACAAACTTCACTAACTCAAAAGGGAATTAAAAATAACTTAAAAAAAAATTTGTTTAAATTTTTAGGCTACAAAATTTCCTAATTTACCGGCAAATGAACAACAACCGTTCGCAACAGCTTCAAGTTTGTGAGTGATGTCCCCGAGAGTCTGTGTATTCCATGGATCCTACAACAGTTAATCCCTAACTTTGCCAGCAAGCAGTGCTAACTTGACGGCGAGGTGCGTTCCATATGTTTATAATCAATAATATATATTGTAATAAGTAAATATGATTTGTGCTTTTTAATCTCTATTTTTTAATTTTAAATAGAATGGTTAAGAGTTAAATGATTTAATATTAATTATTTATAATTTAGTGACTTAGTTCATACCAACTTGTTTTATTTTAAGTTCATTTTTATAATAGAGTTATTTAAACAGAATAATATTTATATATACATTATAATTTTTGTTATGTTTATAAAACAACAATATTGTTTTTAATATAGTTGATTTTGTTTAATTGTATATTCGCTTTCTTTTTTAAATTTAACAATTTTTATTATTTTATATTTATATTATTTTAGTTTAATCAGACTTTTGACTTATTTTTAAAATGATATATTAAATTTTAAAAATATTTTTATGTTATTTTTGTTTTTTTATGTTTTTTCATTGTGTTATATTATTTATAAATTTAATTCTTTTTAACATTTAAAAAATATATTTTAATATAATTTTATTTATAATATATTTTATTCTGATAAAAAAAAAACTTTTACATATATTTTCATTTTATTTGCTATATATCGATTATAACTTTATTAATCAGTTTTGTTAACATTAAATAAATATTAATTATCTTATATACCATTTTTTGAAAACGTTGAGCAACATTTTTATCAACACTCGTGAGTAACCATTGAATATTGTTTGATGCTGTGTACTGCTTTATAAACTGCTTAGTAGACTTCTGTATTAGTATGCACTGCAATTTACACAAGCAGTGCAAAGCGGCATGCTGTGCAAAGCAGTGCACGCGTTATTCAAAACAAACTTATCAAGTGTTAAACACAAAGCAGAATTTGTACGAATTGGTATTTAGTTTCAAATTTACCTTATTTAATGTATGGCTATATCAAAGCTATTTTTATATTTGTTATTACTTCAGGGTCAGAACCTAGGAGGGTTCTTAACAGGCTTTACTATAATCTGCCATTAAATGGAATCAGAGTCAACGTTGGCGCTATGCTGTACAGCATGAAGTGCAGGTCAAGCACGTAAAGCGTGAGATGATAAAGCGAATTGTATTGCTGTTACCGTGGGTTATGGGCTATTGGCTATTTGTTGCTGTTGCTGCTGCTGATATTGGTGGAGTAGATTGGGACATACAAAAAATAAACAGCTGCACAAGCTGTGCGTCTTGTGGTATTTGACTTGGTTTATGACTATAAAAAGCAAGTGGACTGGCACTTAAGTATATCAGTGGCAAGTATACCTTCAACATGCGTACACAAGTCAACATTATTACAATTTTCATTGGGTTTCTTGCCCTCGCTGCAGCACAGCGCTGCTTGGACAACTTTGAGGTACAGGAGCAACAAAGTGGGATTATAGATCCACCTGATTATACATCGTGTGGAGGACCCGTCTGTGCCACCAACGGCTATTGCTTTCGTGTATTTAAGAACACCTGCTCAATGAACGCGTACAACATGCAACTTATGTTTGTTTACCAGCGCAGTAAGTAAACTCAGTCAGTTCCAGTGTACAACTTGTACTTAATCCTTTTAAAATCCTTTTCTTATTTGCAGAACTTGTAGAGGTCGATATGCAGTACTGTCTTAGAGCCTCACTTTGGTACAGCTATAATGTACTCAACAGACGTCCTGCTTTGCCCTATGAAAATTCTGGTGCTCCTATTTATGACAATATTCATGCATCTGGCTATGAGTTACCCTATATCTTCACCCGACCACAGATAACAAATAATCATGATCAATCAGTTCAACAGGAAATATATTCGCCCATCTATACGACCAAATCAACTGATGAATACAAAGGATATTCTACACAGCCAACAACAATCCCAACCGATTCAACAACCGAAAAGCCCCTGGAAACATCCACAACTTCAACTAAAACACAGAAACCAAAAGTGAAAGAGGAAGTTAATTGTGTATCCAGTGAAGAGAATGAATCTAAAGAGTTCCCAGTAGTCAATGAGCATACCACACAACATGCTACAGTAAAACCATCATCTGAATATTATCAATACAATTCCTATACAAAGGCTTATCCCACCGAAACTATTGTAACTACTGAAGCTACAAAGGTTACCGAATCTTCTATAACTCCCAAGTCTGTTAAAGTCGAGGAGCGTCCAGAGACCATAGACTATTCTATCAAATATTATTCTGGACAATTTGCATCTGGTTCTTATAGATACGATTCTTACAAACCAATTGAGTACACCACAACTACCGAATCCCCTGTATCCACTGAACCCATTGTAGCCATCGATATCATTGATCGTAAAGAGCTTACAGAGACCGCCGACTACCCTGTAATATACAAAGTAGAAGATCCAAATTTGGATGACATTCCATGTGACACCTCTGCTGAAGCCTTTGAAGTCAGCGAAGCTGTCAAAGCCATAGAGCAATCAGAAGCCTACAACTATCCCATAGAACACAATACAGGAAATCGAGAAAGTAGTTCGTATGGTTACAATTGGTATAAGCAATCCACTGAGTCTGTCAAAACCACCGAAACTACCGAAGCCACTGCAGCCACAGAATCCCTAAAGGTTAAAGATAATGTACAATATTCTTCTAACTATTACTCCGGTATACAGGCAGGATATCCTTCAGAGGCTCCACAAATACTGAAAGCAATAGATTTGAGCACAGAGGAAGCTAATATTATAGCAAGCTCCACTGAACAGACAAAAGTTACTTCAACAGCTGCCACTAATGTCGATCCCGTGAGTATTTACTTAGAAAGGATATTTAAATGTAATTAATTTATTTTTTTTTTATTATAGAATATTTTGGTAACTCTTAACTTTACCATGCCAAATGGTAGAGGCTTGAAGCTACTTATGGTGGCACAGACAATAAATGAGGTAACTGGCCAAAAGACATGCAAGGAAGAGTCAAGTCTATCCATCACCATTAAGGATGCAACAGAACCAATTCAATTCGTTGGCTGTCTCTTTAGCAATACAACCAGGCCAAATGTAACCACCACTCCTAGACCCAACACCACACAACAACCAATTAATTTGAGTCCCTATGGATATGCTTATGGTTTTACCTATGGCTCACATTACGGTGCAGTACACCAACAGGCATATGCAGCAGCTCTAGGTGAGCCCGCTGACAGGATTCAGTACTATAGGCCATTAGTTTAAGTCCTACCTCAATATGTAAAAGCAATGATACAATATTAAGTCTATATAACACTTTTTATACGAAACTTTGAAATAAAGCAAAAATTTTTACTATATAATAAACATTTTTTTATATATTTAATTTTCATATATATATATATTTTTTTTTCCTTCTTCTTTTTTATAATATACTGCGTGACACGTGCCATTGTATAAGTTAGGCGCAACGTGACATTTTGGCACTTAAAAATGAAATGAAAATAATTTGTATAAATTTGTATTTTTTTTTGGTAACTCAGGATGTAAATATGTTGTAAATTTTAAATGTTTGTAATATGCCAAAATAGCTAATATAACAGTCATTTACTGCGTTCTTACATAAGTATATTAAAAATAATAAATAATTCTAATTAATTATCTATATACTCGTTATTTTTTTGCATACCTAAAATAGATTCTTCAGTAGAATATCTTCCCAAGAAATGAGATCATAAAAAAAAGTACAGTATGACAGCGTATAGTATTAAAATTCAGAATGAATTTCAATATCTTACAAACAACTCTATATATATATGTATGTATGTATATATGCTGACCTTGGCAATTGGTAAAAGCTCTTTACACACACACACGTGCACAGACTCGTAATACTATCATACTTGCACGCTTACTGATTATCAAATATATATATATATATATATATATATATTCGTAAGTTCGTAATTGCTGAGAAATGAGTTTCAACGAACTTTTCAATTTAATTCACAAAAATTTTTGCTGCTGATATGGCAACGTTGTATTTCATAATAGTTACAACTATAATAGGTTAAATTAAGTTTAATAAGTATGTGTATGTATTACATATACATATTTTCAGTATATTGAAATAGAGCTCCCGACACGTAGTCATTACATTGATATGAGAAAATTTGACTGAGAAACGAATGTTACATTTCGAGGTCGAGGTATATAAGGCAAAGCCTGTGCTAGGCTCTATCATAGTTAAAGTTTTGTATTTGCTTGAGAATGTTATTAGTATATTATTTAATTGGTGTTTGTTTAGTTGCTGGTGCTTTGGCCTGGGAATATGATGATGCTGCCTATTATGATAGTGTTTGTGATCATATTAAGTGTAAGTCTGCAAAGGATTATGTCTGTGCGCGGAATAGAGGCACAAGCCAGCGTTTATCCTTTGACAATCGGTGTGTGGTACAGCGTTATAACTGTATAACAGGACAAAGTAAGTAATTTAAATAAAATAATTGTGTGCATTTTTTAAAATGTTTTTTTTTTCTTTTATATTTAATATTATACAGCTTGGGATATTATATATGAGGGTAGATGTGAGTGTCCAACGAAATGTCCCAGCAAACCAAATGAACTGTGTGCGTCTTTTGGTGGTAAGGTGAAAACCTTTTTGAACTTTTGTGAACTGATGCAAACCAATTGTCTGAAGGGAGAATGTATGTATTACTGCATGTAACTAAAGTGCTTCAATTGTTACTATATATATATATATATATATATATATATTTATTTTTTAGCTTGGAAAGTTTTACATAAAAAACAATGTTTAGACGTCGATCAACATGTACCACATCAACCGGCGCCTCATCATTATGGACCACCAGCTGGGCCACAAAATCATCCTTATGGATCCTATTCTCCATATGGTTCACCTGCTTATAGTCAGCATCCAACTTATTGGTATCCAGCTTATCCATCACATCACAATTATCCATATAATTACCCACCAGTTGAGGCACAAACGCCATGTCCCATTATAATACCCACAGAAAAATTGCCCACTGAATCTTTTGATAATTCTGAAACAACACAAAATTATTTGTTTAATTCAACACAAGAATCCACAACACAGAGCTTAAATGAAGGCGAATCCTCAACAGAACCCACTGCAAGCTGGACAAGACTTCCATTCGATCTATCAGAAACCACTAAAACAATAGAAACGACCGATCTTGAACTATCTACAACTTCAACTGAAGCAACTTCAACTTCGACGAAACTTTCTTCTGATCTAGAAGAATCATCGACACAAGAATCTAATCAGAATGCGACATCAGTTTCGACAACTGAAGCGACTTCAACTTCGACGAAACTTTCTTTAGATCTAGAAGAATCATCGACACCAGAATCTAATCAGAATGCGACATCAGATTTGACAACTGAAGCTACCTCCACTTCGACGAAACTTCCCGCTGATTGGGAGGATTTGACGAGCACAACATCGACACCAGCATCTAATCAGAATGCGACATCAGAATCGACGACTGAAGCTACCTCCACCTCGACGAAACTTCCCGTTGATCGAGAGGATTTGACTAGCACAACAGCGACACCAGAATCTAATCAGAATGCGACATCAGATTCGACGACTGAAGCTACCTCCACCTCGACGAAACTTCCCGTTGATCGAGAGGATTTGACTAGCACAACATCGACATCGGAGTCTAATCAGAATGCGACATCAGATTCTACAACTGAAACGATCTTTTCCTCGACGAAACTTCCCTCTGATCGAGAGGATTTGACGAGCACAACAGCGACACCAGAATCTAATCAGAATGCGACATCAGATTCGACGACTGAAGCTAGCTCCACCTCGACGAAACTTTCCGTTGATCGAGAGGATTTGACTAGCACAACATCGACATCGGAATATAATCAGAATGCGACATCAGATTCTACAACTGAGGCGATGTTTTCCTCCACGACACTTTCCTCTGATCGTGAGGATTTGACGAGCACAACATCAACATCAGAATCTAATCAGAATGCGACATCAGATTCGACGACTGAAGCTACCTCCACCTCGACGAAACTTCCCGTTGATCGAGAGGATTTGACTAGCACAGCATCGACATCGGAATATAATCAGAATGCGACATCAGATTCTACAACTGAGGCGATGTTTTCCTCCACGACACTTTCCTCTGATCGTGAGGATTTGACGAGCACACTATCAAGATCAGAATCTAATCAGAATGCGACATCAGATTCGACAACTGAAGCTACCTCCACCTCGACGAAACTTCCCGTTGATCGAGAGGATTTGACTAGCACAACATCGACATCGGAATATAATCAGAATGCGACATCAGATTCTACAACTGAGGCGATGTTTTCCTCCACGACACTTTCCTCTGATCGTGAGGATTTGACGAGCACAACATCAACCTCAGAATCTAATCAGAATGCGACATCAGATTCGACGACTGAAGCTACCTCCACCTCGACGAAACTTCCCGTTGATCGAGAGGATTTGACTAGCACAACATCGACATCGGAATATAATCAGAATGCGACATCAGATTCTACAACTGAGGCGATGTTTTCCTCCACGACACTTTCCTCTGATCGTGAGGATTTGACGAGCACACTATCAACATCAGAATCTAATCAGAATGCGACATCAGATTCGACAACTGAAGCTACCTCCACTTCGACGAAACTTCCCGCTGATCGGGAGGATTTGACGAGCACAACATCGACACCAGCATCTAATCAGAATGCGACATCAGATTCTACAACTGAGGCAATCTTTTCCTCGACGAAACTTCCCTCTGATCGAGAGGATTTGACGAGCACAACATCAACATCAGAATCTAATCAGAATGCGACATCAGATTCGACGACTGAAGCTACCTCCACCTCGACGAAACTTCCCGTTGATCGAGAGGATTTGACTAGCACAACATCGACATCGGAATCTTATCAGAATGCGACATCAGATTCTTCAACTGAGACGATCTTTTCCTCGACGAAAATTACCTCTGATCGAGAGGATTTGACGAGTACAATATCGACACCAGAATCTAATCAGAATGCGACATCAGATTCGTCAACTGAAGCTACCTCCACTTCGACGAAGCTTCCATCTGATTGGGAGGATTCGACTAGCACAACATCGACATCGGAATCTAATCAGAGTGCGACATCAGATTCTACAACTGAGACGATCTTTTCCTCGACGAAACTTCCCTCTGATCGAGAGGATTTGACGAGTACAATATCGACACCAGAATCTAATCAGAATGCGACATCAGATTCTACAACTGAAACTACCTCCACTTCGACGAAGCTTCCATCTGATCGGGAGGATTTGACTAGCACAACATCGTCATCGGAATCTAATCAGAATGCGACATCAGATTCTACAACTGAGACGATCTTGTCCTCGACGAAACTTCCCTCTGATCGAGAGGATTTGACGAGTACAATATCGACACCAGAATCTAATCAGAATGCGACATCAGATTCTACAACTGAAGCTACCTCCACTTCCACGAAGCTTCCATTTGATCGGGAGGATTTGACTAGCACAACATCGACATCGGAATCTAATCAGAATGCGACAACTGAAGCTACCTCCACTTCGACGAAACTTCCTTTCGATCTAGCAAAATCATCGACGACAGAAGGTAATCTGAATACGACAACAGAATCCTCAACTGAGCCGATCCCAACCACGACGAAACGTCTCTCCGATATAGAAGAATTAAAGAGCACAACTTTGAGTTCAGAAACTAATTCTACAGAAGATTTGATTATAAGCTCAACAACAGAATCCATTCGAATTGTTACATCGGATGCGACAACAGAGACAGCTTTGGATTCTTCAAGCACTACAGAGGTAACATCTAAACCAGTGGAAACTACACTTGCACCTGTATCAGGACCTATTTTGGTTTCGGATGGTAAGAATGGTTCATTGATAACAGTTACTCATCAGGATGGTAAGACAGTGACAATTGATAGCGATGATGGTGAATCAGTATATGTTATAATATTTGTGAAGAAGTCACATCAAGAACAAAAGAAGTTAGATTAATGCGAATACTATTTACATTAAAAAATAAAAATAAAAATTTAAAAATATTTTTTAATTAAATGTGTTTTTTTTTACTCTCTTTCAACATAAATAATAAACCGTTAAAGCCAATACAAACTTACAGTTATACCTTTAAAATTCTGACTTCACTTATTTCACCTTGTCAGCACATTCTGCAAGCTTTAAAGATTCAGTTAAGGAATTCACTAGATATAAGTAAATGCCGCCGCAAAACATTTTGCAGATGCTCCCTTAAACCATTGTAACATATTAAGTAAATATTGCTATAATCTGATTATTTCATTTGACTTCTTTTGGCAATATTAAGTAAATATTGCTATAATCTGATTATTTCATTTGACTTCTTTTGCCAATATTTTCACTGTTGCCGAATGCATGCAGTTTTCCAATGCATTCAGTTTAATATCCCATAATTTTCCTTAAATTTGCGTAAATGCATTTATAGATTCTGTGTATTCCGAGCTAATTATGAGTTGGCAGTTGGTAATTGACTAAATTAGTGGAATACGTGTTTGTGGATTAAATTTTGATATATATGGCGGAATTATATTAAATTGGAGCAGCATGTGTCTGCTTTCAAAATATGCTGAACACACCAATGTCAAATATCTATGATAAAATTATATTAAATGTCTCAGTATTGCAAATATATGATAAAATTCTTGTTATAATTGCTTCCATCTGCCTATTTCCATATTTAATGACTAATTCATGCAAATTGAGGTTGGAGTTAAACTGACTGATTCAAAAGGGACAAGAGCAAATCAATATCAATATCGATTTAACATTTCCTCTCATTGTTCTTATTGAAACTCCAATTGCGACAAAACTACTGAAAACTAGAAGACAATCGAAGATATAATTTATCCGTATACTACACTAAAACTAGAATGCTTTATAAGTATATATAATATATTTTTAATTTTTTAATTGATAAATAACAATAATTAAATAAATTAACAATAATTTTGCAGGGACAACTTCATTTAGTATGCCTACAGGAATATTAAAGGAAATAAAAATTTCTGAAAAATATAAAGTAGGCAAGTCAAATAGCTATTTCGAACGTTGTCATGCATCCTCATTAGTATCCTTGGTCTTTCTGTTAAAAAGGCGATTAGCGTCATTAACAAATTTTTGTTCTTTTCTTAATTTTACGTTAGTTGTATGCTGCTTGCTCTTGGAAATATATTATCATTTCCAATTGCAGAAATCTGCTATTCTATATTCTATATTCTATATTATATATATATATATATATATATATATATATATATATTTGTATATTTCTATTATATTTTTAATTATTAAATATTTTTTTTTGTAAT
>JBAMBS010001743.1:0-60800 GCA_037044455.1 Zygothrica quintamaculata
AAGTAAAGATTTAAACGTAATAACTTATATGCCAGTTTCTTATAGAGCAGATATCCTGTTCCTGCATAGCAACTACTCCAACTTCTGTCGGATAATATACACCGTTACTAAACTCACTGTGACATATAACAACTGTATAATATGTCCATTTCTATTTAGTTTTCCATTTGTCTATGATTATTTAGTATGATTGAAAGGACTAACACATATTAGCCATAAAATATTGATGCTTTAAATATGTAAAAGAGTGTTGAAAGTTATGCCTTTTGGTATTTTCTTGATATTTGTTTCATGAGTTTCATAACTTTGGTATTTATGAGTTTGCTTTATGACCTTCAATGGCAATGCCTAATGACAAGCATCAAATTGAACTTTTCTATTTCGTATTTATATGTTCACGCATAGGCGACAAAACTTTTGTCATCTATCTCATTTATAAGCCATTATATTTATGATTATTACTCTGTTTACCACATACAATATGCCAATTTATTGCAAAAGAGAAGAAAAACCACTTAAAATCGCCACCGCGTCATTAAAAGTGTGCATAAATATAATGAACGATAAAATGTATAAGATTTCTATATATACATATATGTATAATATTAAGTATACGACGTGATATACGTATAGACATCTACATCAAAGTTAATTCTGATGAAAAGTGTGTGTGTTTGCCTCAAAGAAGAATTTCAATTTCAATTACAATTTCAATTTTGTTTCTTGCAAAAATGTTGCCTGAGGTGCATGACATGTATCCTCCCTCAGTAACTTTGAGCTTGTGTGCGTATCTAATGGATACATAATAGGATTTTGCAATTAGTGCACTGGTGTGAAAGTATATATGTATTGTATATATGTATCTGTGTGTGTGTGTGTGTTTGTATATCTATAGGTATGAGCGTATGACTGAGCGAATGGTGTAGTCACGTAACCGCAACGTTCATTTGGCTAATTAACCCAAAAACCAACTGCCATTTGCAGTCCAGGAAAGTCAAAATAGATAGACAGACTTATAGAAAAGTCGAAAGGAAGTCAGCAAGGATATAGCACACAGTCAAATAGACAAACTGTCAGTAAACCAGCTGCCTGGCAACTAAGTGATTTTTTGTCTAATGTCACTTTTATTTATTGAAATTGGATTTGCCATTCACTTTGTCCTTGCTGTAATTGTTCGTCCTTATATTGTTATAGTTTTCTCTACCGTTGAATAGTTTGTGAAGCAACATATACTTTTATTAGTTTTTAGTTTTAGATAATCAAATTGCATATTAGGAAATGACAGAAGAATTGGACTCTTTGTATTAACCATTGGGTATTGCCTGTATATATTATATTATTATATTTTATTATTATTTTAGAGAAGAAACTAAAAACTAAATTATATATTTTTAATGTTTTATTCGTAAATTATAGAATTGTACTCCCTGATATCAATAATAATTACATTTTTATTATGATTTGTGCTTTTTTAATATTTTATTGTAACTTTTTAATTTATTTATATATATATCAATTGTCGAATGTGTTTCTCAATTTTAAATATGTTTTGTGTTATATAAACTCAACAGTAATAATAATTTTTTAAGGCTTACTTTTCAGAATTTCTCTTCTTAGGAAGCTTTTTATAAGAAAACTCTTTCCTTAATATTATTTTAATTCTTTGCATATCACCTTTTAGTATCTGAATTCCTTTTATGAGACTCAGAGTTTATTATATTAATTTTATTTACTTTAAAAATATTCAAAAAAAAATGTTTTAGTTTTGTGTTCTCTCTGTAATCAAACAAGATTAAAGACAATTTTAATATAAATTAAAGCTTAATCAAAATTGTGACATTTCCTCAATATATGATTAGTTTTTCACGTGTAAATCAATTAGATTTAAAACCATATTTTAAGTACAGTTTCCTTAGCCTCAATCAATGTTAGTTTCATAGCCAACAAATCTTTGATTAAGTAATAATACTTGTTTATAGTAACTACTACTAAGGCGCCTAGACTTGTTAATAGGTTTTATTTATATAAATAAAGATTTATTTGACTTTCATTTTTCATATTTGACTTATTTCATCTATTCATTTGGACATTTTGTGGCACATGCATAAAAATGAATTTCATTAATTTGAAACATAAACTTTTTACTTGACTTTCTTTTGCTTTCTTTTTTACTTTGGACCTTGTGTTTTCGTTTCTTTTTTTTCTTGGCTTAAGTGTGTCACTGCAGAAATTCAATTAAATTTATTTCAACTTTTGCTGCCAGCTATGAGAAGAATAGCAAGAACAACAACACAAACAAAAGAAGGAAGAAAAAAACAACAAGAACAACAACAGGAATAAGTAGAAGAAGAATATGAAGAGACGCCTTCAGGGGGCAGAACTTTGACGATTATGTTTGGGGCATGTAATGATGATGAAGTTGCGCCTGGTAGTAGTACTGGTACTGGTACTAGTCCTGGTAAATGGTAACTGGTATTGGTAACTGGTACTGGTCCTGGTCCCATTTGCTTTTGATGTAACTGACCCAAATCGTGTTTATGCTCGGAAGTACTAGAATTTCGTTGCTTTTGCTTCATTCATTCAACGGATTCTTCTTAGCTTCAGCCGCATTCCAGCTCACTACTCTTACTAGTATTTTCTCTTGTTATTGCTATTGTTGTTCATTCAGTTGTTGTTGCTGCTGTTGTGCCAGTTATTATTGTTGTTGTTGCTGTTACTGTGCCCATTCATTTGCCTCATTTTCAGTTGCAGTAAGGAAATTTTAATGCATTTGCAGTTTGCTTAAACATTTTCTGGACTTTGTTAGCAGTTGCATTGACAGGCCGCCTGCTGGTCAACATTTAGTCTGCTGTTCAACGAGCTGGTCACGTGCCATGCCCAGGGATTAAAGAGCAGGTTGGCTTTTTACTACTACTACTACAACAACAGCCCAAAAGTGGGTTTTTGCCTGGCAATTGCAATTGTACGAGCGAAGAAATCAGTAAAATAAATTGCTGCTTTTAAGTCCTTTAATGTTTAATTAAAATAATTAAACAAAGTATAAACTAACTTCAAACTAACAAGAATTGAAAATTAAACAGAGCTGTAGACCAGTGTAAATAATAATAAAATTTTTATTTAACTATTTATTAACATAAAATATGAATTTCATAAGTAAAACTCTACTTACTTGCTGCATACATTTATGCAAATGCATAACATAACCTCACTCTAACTTCATGTATTATTTTCGTGCAGTGTACTTATGCTTTGCACTCCCCTTTCTTCTTTCGCTTCATAGCCAGGCCTGCACTTTATGTGGCTGTTTTATTTTATTTATAAATTAGCTTGTCGTGTTCTATGCAAATTCAAAATCCACTTAATTGCAGCTCGAATGCGAAACACAGGGAAAGCGTAGGGAAAACCAAGTAATGCTCCAGACGCAACCTGCTCAACCCCCAACAAAGCTGCTCTCCTATATGAGTATGTACTTTACTCTACCCTATACTGTATAGTACAGATCCCTTACCCCTACATAAGACCCCATGCCCGGTGCCGCCTTTCGTTCGCAGTTACCGCTTAATGCACTTTCACTGTCATTTGTCATAAGTAGTTAGCGCTCTGTTTGTTTGTTCGCCTGTCTGCTTGATTCTGTTTTTCTTTTTTGTGTTCTCTTTCCTTTTATTGTATTTGTTTTATTTATTCACTTAAGCTGGCTGGGCTGTAATTAGATCTGCCACGCCTATACCCATACTCACACACACACACTATACACATAACATGTATATTCTGCCTCGTGTCAAAGACTGTAATGCAAAATTGTTTTAAGCAGCATTTGTGCCAGTTGCAGCTGCAACTTACAGCAATTGAATGAGCTTTGCATATGACGCAGTAAAACGTGACGCTATAGAAAGTTAACAAATCCTCTAGATAAAATCTATTATTAATGCAATAAGAGTAAAAAAGGGGTATATAATATCTGTAGAGATTAGAAAACCTGTCCCTGATATGATAATGGAATGAACTATGACAAAATATATACTAAACAGTAGGCTGAACTATAGAATTCTATAGAATTTATAAGTCTATTCTTTTATTTAGATATATGGATATAGTTATACGGATTTCAGAACAAGACTACGCAAATACCCATAGAACCTATCAAAATAAGAACTTTCAGAGTCCGTTCAAAGACGCAATAAAAAGTTTATTAGAATTGAATTCTAATTAGTAACCAGCAGAATAATTCTCAAAAATATATTGCTTATACCAATATATAATCACTTATCTGTAAAATTCTGTTAACAATATATAAACATAAAGTAATCAGACTTATTTTTCGATAAAGTTTTCTTTGCTCTGCAGTTTGTTTTCAAAAAATAAAGGTCTTATTCGGGGCTTTCATTTCGACAAACCTCTTAGTAGGGAAAATTCAATTATCTATAATTGTTTACCCATTTGAGTAGTTGAGTTAGAGAGTTGACCTGAAGGATAAGTCACGTTTGACATTATGTATTTATTAAGGTAGCAAAAGGTGCTTGAAAATGCAATGAGTACTTATCGTTCGAGTGTCCTTTAGATTGTTGCGCATACGACAAACATTTTCTGAAGATGGAAGGCAGAGAAGCAAAGAAGATAGATAGAAACTCATTTCGATTTCAATGATGAAAACCTATTGACCTACTACCTGCTACCTACTACGACTATCCGATATGTATAGTTGTTGTTACCTGTAGCAGTGTAGTATAAAGTTGGCCAAAAGTGAAAACCTGATGGCTAAAAGCCCAAAACTAGTTCGATGGGCTTACACCTATATGACACTTGAGCATGACATACTACGTGGTTCGTGCTCAAAAGCTAGAAAGCCGCACAAGACAATGCATAAAACTCATACTCTTACACATATACCTGAAACTGAACAGGTGAGGCTCATGTGTTGTCATGTAGCCAACGGAAAGTAGTGAAAAAGAAAAAATTTGAAAAAAAAGAGAAAAACTACAAGTAGAAAAATAAAACGTGGCAAGGAATAGCGTATGGTGTCCTGGTAGTTTAGTTGTGCGTGCCCCTGCCTCTGCTGCAACATCACGTAGTTTTAGTCATTGTCAAGTTTTGTCGTGCACAAACTGACAAAATGGCTAAACAAAATGCGCCTTTTTATTTCCAGGCCACGAAAAATTTCTTGTGATTCGCCCGCCTCTCGAACATTCTTATGGTGTCCCAGATATACTAAGATGACGTTGATGGTCTTTCATTGGTGCTTGTGGTCTTCATGTTCGTTGTTTCTGTGGTCTCTTTTTGCTTTGATTTTATACGATTGTATGCTGACTGTGTGTATGTATGTGTTGGTGTGTATGTGTACATTGAGCATTTGGTGTGTCTTTGGCTTTTGTCCCGACTACCTACGTGAGTTGCATTTCTGTGGATTTCACTCGTTGTGACATTGTTCAGCTGGTCATAAGGTACAATTGTATTATCTAATGCTTAAAGTCAGTGCATGCCACAATGCTGTCTGAACTCTGGAATACAGATTGCTTTTTACCACCAACTATTGATCTCTTGTTTGACACTGCGTATACTTAATATTATGATATTATCCAGCCATTAAGGGAAATTATCACATTGCTTTGAAGCTGAGTTTAACAAAGTTGTTAGCAATTATTATTGGCATGCATCGAGTGTTAAAGTTAAAGAAACTTTCAAGTTTGGAAAAGTAGAATAATGCTACATAAAATGAATGCATATCTAATAGAATTTAATATTTTATAATATACCCGAACTGTATGCAGTATTATCTTTATTTAATATTAAAATTTATTACCTAGAAACTTTAATAGCAAATAAACTCATCTGTATCATAGCAATATTCAATGGAGTAGATACTCAACAAATATAAGAAAAAATGTAGGCAAAAAGTCTGAAAAGTAAATGGAAAATTGTGGTATGCAACAAGCTGTATGGCAAGTTGGGTATGAGTTTAATTTGAGAGTAAAAAACAAAAATGAAAATGAAATTCTAAGAAAATTGCTTGTCTGGGACAACGACGACGACGACTAATACCAGCTAGTCAATATATATTGTAGAATGTTATTTATATATATATTTGTGTTTAATATATGTATTTCTATGTGCATATGTATGTGTGTTTGTGTGTAAGTAAATATTTTCGTATTTGTTCACAATTTGTCAAAGTAGCAAAGTCAACATTGTAGGAGTAGGGCGAAGCTTAAGCTCAGGCAAACTCATTACAAGTTAAGTTAAAGTTGGTAGGAGAGACTAGAAGATAAACGAGAGTGCACAAGTACATGTTGTATAGGCTGGGATAATAGGAAAAAAAATAAAAGAAGAAGCAAGACAGAAACAGGACAACAGTACAACAATACACACACACACACACACACAACAACTGTGAAAACATTTGCCAAACATTTATAATCCAAACGCGAAAGTCACAAGCAAAACAAAAGCAACACACACACACACACAGAGACTCACACACACAACAAAAGTCAAAGATAAAGACAAGAAACACAAAATTGAATAAGTACTTATACAAAAAGCAAAGCAATAAGTAGAGAGTCGGAAGAGAGAGCAAAAGAAAGTGAGAGAGAGAAAAGTGTTGATGCTGATAAAGCCAAAATGAAATATTATTTCATAATAAAAGACAAGCAAGAAAAATACAAGTAGTGTCCTCTAAAAGTGTTTGCACAGTTTTATGACATAATACGAAATATCAATAGTAAAAGCAAGAAAAGAAAAAAAGGCACAAAGAAAGGGAGAAACTAAGAGAAGCATGAGATAGAAATAGTAGCTAAAAGTAATGAAATACAATACAATAAGTCTAACATCTAACTAAGATTCAATATTAAGTTAAGGCGAATTTCTTTTGTTGCCAGTGTAATGCCAGACAGTGTGCTTACTATCTGCTATAGCAACAGCAATAGCAACAGCAGCAGTGGCAGTCAGGACAACGCTGCGTATACGCAATGTTCATTATATTAAGCGCTAGCGACTTGCTGTTCTCTGGCTTCTGCCATCTTGATTGTCCTTCGACTATCAGCTAGATACAATATAAGCGCATGTTTATATGCACTTGACGACCCAAAGCAAGAGCTCCAGACCCAAGCCCCAAGCCCCAGTCGCAGCCGGAGAGTCAAGAGTCTGGAACAAGTGCAGCACAAAGTGTGGGCACGTCCACCCGTAGAAGACGCAGACAAAGTTTTATGGCTGCGACGTTGCTCAAAATGATTTAAATTATATGAAAATTGTATTATACCATCCAGTCAGAGCAATGGCAAAACTTCTTCGAACTGTTTGTATGTGTGTGTGTGTGTGTGTACGCGTATGTGTGTATGTGTGTATGGCAGTTGGTAAAACTGATTGCTAGGGGAATGAAGCGTAAACAATGAAGCGATATAAAGTGGCGAACAAGTGATTGAAATTGGATAATGGCCATAATGGTCAATGGAATTGCAAATGCGGGTAATGTTGTCCCAATGGATGAAAGGTAATGAGCGCAATACACTAAAGAGAATAAGCGTTAAATAATGAGAGAAATTACAACTGATTGCAAATGTAAATTTAAAAAAAGATAAATTGACTTTTAGCAAGAGTAAAAAGAAATCAAAAGTTATATGCAGCAATCTGATGCATTTATAACTTTACTTTAACTTCACTTTAATTTAAACGTTACTTTATACAATGCCTAATTAACTATTTTCTTCTCTTTGCTTCCTATTTTACAGAGTTCGCAATTGGGCTCTTAAATTTGGTGTTGATTTATGGGAATTTGGTCGCCAATTTACCAAAATGAATGAAATCAAAAGTGTAAGTATTATCCTATATATATTATATATCCAATATGTATATATGCTTAGTAACAACTGTATGAAATTGTATCCTAAATAAATATAAGATATATAGATATATAATACAAATAAAAACCAATATAACATAAAATGGTTAAAAGCTTTAGTGACATTTGTAAATGGCTTCGATTGTTGCGGTATTAGTTTGGCAAATACATTTAAGCTTTAACTGTGATAAGAAATTATCGATAAATACGCTAGACGATATCGGCTTAGTGTTGGCTTTACCCACAAATGCGTCAATTTTTTTCGTTACACTCCACCCCCAACACTGCCCTTCGCTCTACTGGAGTAAAGTAATTTTCTTGCCTTCTTTTTTGTTGTTGTTGTGGTTTCTGTTGTTGTTCGGGTGCTGCTCTAATGCAATTTAAACACAAATAAGGCTAATTGAGGCGAGAGCTTCAGATTGTGTGAATGCGTGTTGCTGTCTGTGTGCGATTATATATGTGTGTGTATGTATAGATGCGGGTAAGGTTGGAAGTTGTGCATGTATGGCTATGTGTGTGTGTGTGTGTGTGTTAATAAGCATAGCTGTTTGGCTTTGGTTGGTTGCCAGATCTGCGGTATACAAACAGTGTCTGCCCTTCACTCAGTCGCTTTTTTCTCTCTTCTTTTTTTTTTTTTGGGTTTAATCAGACGTGCATGAGTTACTGGGCTGCTTTTATTACGACTTTGTTTGTATGCTCATATGTGGCATAAGCACGACTACATTCGCACACACACAAACACACACACTCACACATGCAAAACATATTTATTTTGCATACCAAACAAAAACTAAAATGAGGATTTCATTATAAAGAACTCTAAGGACGCTTATTAAGATTTTTAATGTACTTGATATATTTATATGTATATATATATATTTGTATATGTATGTATTTGTATATGTATGTATTTACATATATGTATATGTATACATTATATATATTATATATATTAAAAATGTAAATACTTTACTTTAATGTCTTTTGATTCAGTATTTTTACTACTTTTTATACATCTATTGCTGGCAGCATGATTCTGTTTAGTGAAAATCTTTGAATGTTTTTTGGGATCAGATTTTTCATACTATTTTTATGCTTAATTAGTAAGTTATTGTATATATAAATAGTACTTAACTATAGTATATATTTTTTATATTCAATATCAAACAGTAAACACTCTGAGTATCTTAGGTGGTTTTAAAAGGGATTTAAGACAGTTTTATGAGAGCAGCTCAACAATAAAATTATTTAATTTACTTTTGAATATTAATTAATTATAAATTTTTTACATAATTAAGATAGGTTTTAAGTTATAATTTACGTTTTGTTTTTTTTAAAGAAATCCACAAGTTTTCTATTTAAATTCTGGGAAGAAGTGTTGATTAGAATTAAAAAGATCTTTTGGCAAAAAGTTGCAAAAAGTTGTTTTTACTAATAATTTAAACTAAAATTAAGAGTAATAAAAATAAATAACAGTTACTAAGTCTATACAACATAATATATAATGCTTAACATAATTTATAAATCTTTTATTTTGTATTTAAATAAACGTTTCATTTTACTAGTTAGTTGAAGTACTCTATGAAAAACTGTACAAATTAGCAAGATGGGAAGAGACAGAAAGAGAGAGGCAGATAGAAAAGAAGAAAGCAGAGCAAAAGTGAAAGAGATAGAGAGTACTATGTAACTGTGTTGAGCCAACAGCAGAGACAGCAGCTAAAATGCAAATAAATTTGCTGGCTGTGACTGTCATTGAGTCTGTAATTGTCAAGAGACTCCTTGTTTTTTTTTGTTGCTGCTGTTCTTGTTGTTGTTGTTGGTGGTGTTGTTAGTGGGTGTTGTTGGTGGGTGTTGCCTTCCAGTTGTTTGCCACATTGCCACTGCTGCTGACAATGTTTGTTTGTGTTAATTTAAAGCGCTCGTCGCGTTGTGCAGGCGGCAAAAAAAAAATGTAAAAAAAAACGAAATCCACGCGCAGATTGAATTAAATATCAAGTATACGCCACGTAGTATTGCCTGCATACATTTTGTTTTTCCCTTTTTTGTATGTGTATTAAATGTTATTCGGCTTTGTGTGTATATATATGTATATGTGAACGCTTCATAAACATAATGTCATAACAGTGTGTTTCCTTGTGTGTGTGTGTGTGTGTGTGCTTGCATGTGTGCGCGCCTTGTTGAACATTAACGCGCTCCTTTGGCAAAGCAAATAAATTGTGTGCTTAAAAATTATTGGCATGCCAAAATAGTAAGCAAAGGATTGTAGAGGATTGACAAGGGTTCGTTTGTAAAAAAGCCAAAACCAAAAAAAAAAATACAAAAAAAAAAGAAATGGGAAACTATATATATATTTTCTTTTTTCGCCCAGCTTTAGCCTATGTTAGATAAATACATGATAAGGAATGTGAAAGGCCAAAATAAATGAAAAACTGAGCAAATGGTGAATGAGTTTAGTAGATTATAAATACTTTTCTCTACTGATACACATGGGCTAAGACCTTTTTCATATACTTATAGTTGAGTTTAAAACAAGTTTAAAAATATATTGAAAATAACTTGACTTAATCTCAAGCGTACATAATTATATGAAATATAATGCAACTAAATGCCAATACACATAAAAAATTCTTTATAATTGTTGCAAAATATATATACTTTTATTTATTTATGAATAAATTTGTCTAAGAGTAAATCTATTGAACACGGTAATTATTGTGTTAATATGTAATTTTTAAAATATATAAATAACTAAATATTAAATGTATAAAATTGTTGTGAAATATATAAATAAATAAAATAAGTTAATTGTCAATTATATAAAATTGGTTATAATCAAAATAAAGTAACTCTATATAATTTTTAAAAATTTTAAAAGTACTGAGAGCTCTTAATTTGCAAACTAATTAAAGTCCTCCAATATTGAAATGGTTTATATTACAATTATATATTTAGAGTTCACTTTAACTCTATCAAATTTAACTTATCTTGTATATTAAAACTAAGTTAAGACTTATCTGAATAGATACTGTTTTATATTTATAGATCATATATATTTATTATATAAACTAATTATAGAAATTGTAAATACTCTGAAGTCAGTTTCTATGCCTTATATCAAAGTCAGCTATAAGCGATATAGAACACTTAAAAGCAAATAGTTGAAGCTCAGTCAATCTGTCAGAAAGAAATTTAAAACTATTGACAGAAGAATGCCAGCTACTTGCATCAATATTAATTTTATTTAACATTCTTTGCCTGGCAGTGACAGAAATCGCTGCTGAGTTTGACTTTTCGCAGTAACCTTTCAAAATATGGCAATAAAAATTTTTTGAATATTAAAAGCGGAATGGAAACTTCAACAAAAAAAAAAATATATATATATATATATATATATATATATGAAAATTAAAAGTCGGAAGGCTGAAAAGTTTTGTGGGTGTGGCAAGTGTCTTGTGCTTATTACACTTAGTTTATTTTATATTTTTTTTGTTCTGCTTCTCTTTTTTAATTTTCTTGTGTGTGTTTTCAGTTGTTGTTCTGACGCTTTAAAGTAGCATAACAAAATGTAAAACAAATGCACTGTACACGTTCAGTCATACGAGAGGCGTAGAGAACAACAACAGCAACAACAGCAACAGCAACAACAGCAACAACAAGCTGAAAAGCCAAAAGTAACAAACAAAAAAAGGGAAAAACCTTTTCAAAATGTCTCTGCATGAATGTGTGTGTGTTTGTGTGTGTGAAGAGTGAGTGAGTTAGTGTTAGATAATATGAGTGTGTGTGTGTATGTGCGTATGTGTTTTGGATGCCTGTGCGTGGCGCATATTCATTTATTTTATTTTTTTTTTTTCGTAACATTTTGCGCTGACTAGCAAAAAAATATCTACCTAAGCCATGAAATATGTTGTTCAGACAGACATACCCATACACGAATACATTTACACACACACACACACATACACAAACTAATACACATTCTATATGCAATGGAATGAAAGAAAAGTTTTCATACAAATGCGAAGTTTAAGTTACACTATAGAAAATATTTTAAAAATACTTCAATGGCTTTATAAATAAAACTTAAATATACTAAGAGTTATACAGATATATTAAATATATATTATATAGATTTACAGTTAAGTAAACACTTGCTTCAAACTGACAAAAACTTAATAAAATCCAATTACTCGTATAAATATACTTTTTCTGTTGACTAAGCAAAGCAAAGAGTATTATCATCGAGTTCTATAAAAGCTTTAAGCTGTTGCTTTTCAGCTATTAAGCAAAAGTTAATTTGTATTAAAAGATTTAAAAAAATGTGTTGGTATTATGCTTTGTCTATGGAATTCAATTGATTCAGCTATAGCGTTACAAACGCCATTAACTTATAGAAATAACCTCTAGAGTTGCTTATATGGCACACTTACACACACTTACATATATATGTATATATATATATATATATATATATATATATACGTAGCTCTTACACATACTTATAGACAGGAGTTGAAATGACAGCGCACAAAGTGCTAGACATTTGTGTAGCAGCCAAATGACAGGCAGAACAACGCGGCGTATACGTAATGTACAGCATATAGCAAAAGGAAATGGGCCGAAACAGCGATGAAATGAGACGAGACGAGACGAGACATCAATGGCAAATGATGATGTGCTGCTAATGATGATGATGATGGTAATGATGATGATAATGATAATGATGATGATGATGATGATGATGATGATAATAAAGAATTTACTTTTGTGATTATTATCATTTGTCTTGAAACATCATACGATTTCGAACTCTATCACAGCGATGAATGCAATGAAATATGGGTCAAACAGCAGTCGAAATTACAAAAGTAAATACCATTTACTGATTCATCTTTATATATATATATATATAAATGTATATATATATAATGTAGAAGTATGTAATATATTTTCTGTTGTCTGCTTGCCTTATTTTCATTGCCTTTTCGTTTTCGTTCTTTTTCTCTCTTTAGCTATGTTTCTCTGCATTCGCATGCAAATAAATTTTAAGCGCGGACTCATTTTGCACGTAATACAAAACTTTTTAACTGTAAACTGGGGAAAACTGTTAAGGCGGCGCGTGTTGTCGTTTTTCTTTTCAGCTTTTCTCTTATTTTCTTTTGGACCATCCTTAGCCAATGCGAATGTATAAGTAAAACTGGTAAATTATTCTACATTTGTGTACTTGGCATTATATTCTGAGTGTCTGTGCTCGAAGGTAAAAGTAAACTAACTGTAAGATGAGTTGATTGCAATTGCCCTGTGGGTGTAGTTGTTTGTGTGTGTGTATGTATGTGTGTATTCGTGCGAATATAACTACTTTTGGTTAAGGATCTGTTAGCTTTTGAAAGGCTTAATCAGCAAAGCAATTGCCATAGGAAGTAATTTGTGAAGCAATTCAAACTATGCTGCTCAAGCGCTTTTAATGACGTTGTTAACATTTAAAGGAACTTTCCTTTTAGTAAATATGTATAGAAATCGAGTCTTAGGGTCAATTCATAATTATCCTTAATATCTTCTTCTAACCGTAAGTGTTCATTATAAAACAATGTGTTATTTAATTGAAATCAAATTGAAATCAACTTCCTCTCAAATCGAGTCTCTATACAAACAGACATCATTACATATAGATTTTTTTTTCCAGGAAAAAGAAAATACTGTATATCTGCATAGTAGGGTATACTAGGGTATCTAGTAGTCTCAATCCTTGGCATTTCCTTATACAGCTGGGAAATAATCAAAAATGATGCAATTTTCGCTTTGCTCGTAATTATTTGAAGTGTTCAACCAATATCCTGTCTTGTAATTAGAATCACAGTTACTTAATATATATTTAGTTTAAACTTTAAAGTCTTAGCTTAAGGCTTTGTTATTCTATAGAATCTAAAATGATGAAAATTATCATTGCACTTAGGGCTTTTCATATTCGTTTGGCTATTTGCGGCAAAAGCTGCCAGTCATTGGTTGAAATACAAACAAAAAATTAAATTTTACAATGTGTATATATGTTTGTGTGTGTATGAGTAAGTGAGTATATGTTGTTAGACTGTATGTGTGCGTGTGTGTGTTTGCATTTCTATGCAATTATAATTTTTGGGTGTAACCCAAAATGCAGATTCTTGGCCATTTGTTTTGGCAAATGCTAACTCCAGCTACAGCTACTGCTTCCAGCTTCCAGCTTCCAACTCCCGGTTGCTGCTTCCTGGTTGCTGGTTGCATGTGTAGGCTTTGGTGACATATACAAAGCGCTTGCTAAAGGCCAAAGCGTTTATGGGCGGCATTGGGTTGTGTCTTTGGCTTGAAGTTGTGAGTGTGTGCGAATGTGTGTATGTGTGTGTGTGTTTGGCTAACTAAGTGTGTGCGGCGGAACAGTGTTGCGGGCTGTAAAGAGACCAATCGTAAATCAAGGCATGACTACCACTACTACTACTGCTACTATGACAAGGAAGAGTGTGCACTTGAGGGGCGTGCCAAGGCAAATGGCGAGCGTTTTAGGAAGTGTAATCCCTGCTCCCTTCCCCCTATCCCCTACACCCTTACACCTTAGCAATGGTTTACTCGCTTCTCCATTGGACTTGTGCCCTTTGTGGTATACACAGAGCTCGAGAATGCATTTAGGTTGAGGAACAGGATCAGTTTCAGACTCAAGCTCACTTCGTATTACATAGTTGGTTTGTCACACACATCCGCACACCCGCACATCCAAACACACCCATTGAATTGTATGTATGTGTTTATATATATATATAGTATACTATAGTATAGTCAGTGCTTGTCTATGCAAATATTTAAGTCTGTTGTTGTCGTTTGGTGGTGAAAATTGCGAGCATGACATACACCGAGGAATACGGCAAACAAATGTAAATGAGAACAGTTTTGGGCGAACCGAGAAAAGCCGGGGAAAAGCCGTCAAGCGGCATACGGGGAAATTGGGAGACTGGTAAAGGGCATGACTAAGTGCTCTGTGAATGTAACCAGCTCTTAATGAAAATATAAACCAAATTAAATATTTAATATAATCAATGTACATTGAAACGGAATGTATGTTTGTTAGTTGATTAACTATTGGATGCGATATACCACAGCATATTTATCAGCATCCACATTTCATATGGAAAACATAAAGTTATTTGATTTGGAAATCAAATTTATGGCAACTTAATTAATTTATTGCAAGTCTTTAATTAACTTTGATTTCAGTTCAAATTTGTCAATTTGTTATCAAATTATTTGTTAATATTTAATTTAGTACAAATTCTGTTAGTTTTCATTTGTATTTTCAAAAAGATAAACTGAAAAACTTAAAAATAAAAAAATAAAAATAAATGCTGTTAAGGAAAACTGCATAAAAGTTGTAGCAAGTTTAAAGAGCAATTACAACTTTGAAATGTTGCCAATTAAAACAGAATATAAAACCTTCTAATTAAAACTTTGCTGTAATGCTTAACAGAAACCAGACAACATTTCATCCATAAGTGTTTTCGACTAGTAGATACCCTAGAATTTAATATACGAATACTGAGAGACACTACTTAAATGTTCTCCCACTTTCTTTAGATCCAATATAATCAGTTGAAGAGTATAAAATATGATTGATTGGCAGCAAAGTTGTAGTTGAAGCTTAAAAAGTTAACTGAAAAGCATTAAGTTGTTACATCATGCTAAACCTCTTACCCGTTAAGCATGGTTAAAGGGTATATATAGTGAAGCAAAAAAAGAAATATATATATGTAGATACGTGTAAAGGAATCTGCGCTTTAATGCATAAGGCAACATGCGCGTTGATGCTCGACATTGTTGCCAGACATGGAAAATGGAGTTTGGCGAAGGCAAATGGAGGGAAAGGGTTTTTCACTAGCTTTGGAAGCAGGCGACATCTTCATTAAAATCTAATTAGCGCATTGCAAGCGGGTTGTAGTTGATTCTTGAAAACTGAGTCCTTGACTTGCTGCGCGTTGGCTTTTGGTGGCTTCGCATGGCTTGAGCTTATAATCAGTCAGTTGAGGTGGTTGTGGTAGTCGGATGAGTTCCAGGTAGCTGCCAGGTTGCTGCATGCGTAAGCTGCTTAACTTGTGTTGGAATTTAAGCAGCAGCAACAGTGGTAGCAGCAACAGCAGTTGCAGCAGCAAGTGTTGTAGGAGTAATAGCAGAAGGAGCAACTGAAGAATGCCAGTTCTGAACAATTCCACCTTACCCGTTGTCCTTGCTCCACTTAAAGTTTGATGCTGCCAACTGCACACGCATCATGCAACATGCAGCTAGAGGATTGGGGGATTGGTTTGTGCCTTCGGGCAAGACTCCTTGCGCAACATTTTCAAATTCCAGAGTCAACCGCAAAATGAAAAACTTTCTATGGCTGCTGCTGCTGCTGCTGCCGCTGTTGCTGTTGCTGTTGCTGCTGCTGCTGCTGGCGAAGCTGCAACCCCTTTCATACCCCACCTACTACCTTTTATTGTATACATATTGCATATAGTTTTGCACTTCCATGCTAGGAACAGGACACACACACACACACACACACACATGTACACACATATATATAAATGTATAACCAACTCGCATATGTCCTTCAGGCGTGCATTGCATTTCGATGTTGCTCCCGGGAAAATTGCTTTATAAAATGTTGCCATTGCATACAACTTGTGGTTCAGTCGGGTTTCCCTCTTGTCGTGGGCGTGGCCATTGCCGCGACCATCCAACCACTACATTTTCTTATTTTCCCTACAACATACATACACACATACATACATAGAGTCAAATATATACATACATATATATATAATTATATATATATCTACATATATATATATATATATAGAAGCATACAAATCTACATGAATACACATTTATATTCCTGTTGCGGTTACCCATTTGACATGCTTTTAATTTTCAATAGATTTCCCTCATTTCCCCTCCCAACATCCACCATACATTGGCTATTATCGTTTTGATTTTGAAACGTTGCTAATGGTTTCTGAAATGCAATAAATCATCTTCCAATCCAAACCCATTATAGGAACTTTATCAGCCGCACTCAATACTATATAAATAGGTTATTTATAAAGATTTTCTATAATATTATTATGAAGCAATTTAATAATTTTCCTTATATATTTTTAAGTTCTTTATGTATACATTCAATGAAAATATACTCTAGGCCATAACATTCCCACTTATAAGTGGTTTCTAAGTAAAAAATATATATTTGTTTATGTTAATTTTAAACAAATTTGTATTTAAAATAAATTCATTTTTAAATTGTGAACTCCTTTGACTTTTGAAAAAAGTCCGTCTGTCTGTCTGTCTGTCTGTCTGTATAAACGCCTGTTTCTCAAAGACTATAAGAGCTACGAATCTAGGTTCGTTATTTCATACGCTATACAAATTTATATTAGACTTTTTAATTTTCTTTTTTCCTAGTCGTATACACTCGACTACAGATTTATTACTTTTCATATTTATTTATTCATTTCTCCATGGTGAGAAGATTACGATAACGATACCGAAGACATACTAACTATTTGATACATATATCCGAGGATACATAAACTTTAGTATTAAAGGAAACTTATAAAGGTAAACTATAGTAACCTTAACATTATACGGGACATCATTAGACAGTACAATACTTGGGTATAACCAATTGGGAATTATAAGTAATTTCATTTGATTGTCAAATCATGTCGACTTTGCCAATTAAGTGTTCATAGTTCGATAGCCACTAACATATTGACCCTCAGATGATAATTTCAAACTGTTACATATTTTGGATTTTCTTACAGTCAAAAGGGATGGAAAAATGCAAACTTAATATCACTTTATTTTGTGCTATGAGCATTGTTATTATAAACACACAAAATTTTAAATTTCAAATTTATTGACGTGTTTAAATTATTTTTTTTTATTACAACCAAACAACAAATGACACAGTTTTTGGCTGTTGGGCTTCGCATATAAAGTTAATTGCATGTTCCCAGCCACGATCATTGAGTCCTCTTGGGGTAATACTACCACCTGGTTTCCAACCAAGTTCTAAGTAATTTTCACTTTTATTGGCATTATCGGGTTGTCCTTGAGCCCAAATAGGTAGAGTTATTGGTTGCCCAGTTGAAAACCAAATGTGTGCACCTTCTTTGGCCTGGTCGGTACCAGATGTCCAATACAATTTTTCGATATTCATTTCCTTAAGATAATTATTAATATAATTCCATTCAGCAATCGTCTCAATCGAAATTAATTCAGCGCCCATATGGCGACACATTTTATATGCATCGAACCAATTCTTTTCCAACTTTGTCTCGAAATAATAATATCCATATCCAATCTTCACAAATGGAGCCGTTGTAACACTTGAATTAGCAGGTATACCTATAGAAGTTATTTAGTTATAGTTTTTATTATTATTATTACTATTGCTTTTAGAATTATTGGTAAAATATTTAAAATTTTAATGTATTATTATTATTTTTGTTTTTCTCTTGCACTTATTTAGAACTTGATATCCTTTGCTGGTATAATGATTATTTTTATCATGTATGTAGACAGTTAAAAGTTACCATCTGATATTACTGGATATAATTTATATGACAAGCATACGGATATACATCCAAGAAACAACTGCACAGACACGAATTTGTTGAACATTTTAAATAAACTGAATGAATTCTCGAGTGAAAAACTGTTTTTAAGCGAAAGCTGAATACACTTAGAGATATACAAAAGATTTTATATAATTATATTATAAAGGAATTTTATGTATTAGTAAGTAATATATATATATTAAAATCAAATATACTTTAGGCCAAAATATTCCAACTTCTAAGTGGTTTCTATGAGATATTAGAATATAGTAAATTTTATTGTTTATTTATGTTAGCTGTTAAACAAATTCGAATTTGAAATAAATTCATAAATAAATTAATAGCCCCTCTTATTTTAAAAAAAGAAAAAGAAGGAGCAAATGGAATTGTACAAAATCCAAAAGTATGTAACAACAGCTAGAAATAATCATTAAAGAATATATATATGTTTGGTCAGGAAGACAAAACGAGTCGATGTAGCCCTGTCCCTGACTATAAGAGCTACAGAAACCAAACTTGGAATTTAGATTCTTTATGCTTGTAAGCTATACAAGTTTGTTTTAGATTTTTGAATTCCTTTCTCGTAGTCAGGTACACAGATATTTTATACTTTTTATATTTATTTATTTTTTTGCCCATGGTAGGAAACCTACTATAAAAGCAAAGAACGAAGACATACTAACTATTTGAAACATATATCCGACGATACATATATTTTAGTATTAAAGGAAACTTATAAAGGTAAACCAAAGTAACCTTAACATTATACGGGAAATCATTAGTCAATTGTATTGAACTTGGGTATAACCAATTGGGAATTATAAGTAATTTCATTTGATTGTCAAATCATGTCGACATTGGTTTAAATGTCACTTTTTACCTTTGTTGCCATTAATTTATACTTTTTGTTATGCTAGCTAAGCATTTCTTTTGTGTTAGTTTTAATATTGTGTTGCCCTTAGTCCCAAAGAGGTAAACTTATTGGTTGACCAGTTGCAAACCAATAATGTTCACCTTCTTTGGCCTGGTCGGTGCCCGATGTCCAATACAATTTTTCGATATTAATTTCCTTAAGATAATTATTAATATAATTTCATTCTGTGATTGTCTCAATTGAAATTAACTCCGCATCGATAAGACGGCTAGTTTCATATGCATCGAACTAATTTTTCTTTAGCTGCGTCTCGAAATAGTAATATCCATTTCCAATTTTCACAAATGGAGCCGTTGTAAAATTGGAATTGGCTTGTATATCTATTAAATATTATGTTAAGTTTAAATATTCTTCTGTTAAACAAGTAAATTTTCTAAAATAGAAAAAGTACTTTAATCTACTCAGTATTATATTTAATATATACCTTCTGATATAATTGGATATAATTTATATGCCTCACCAAGGTATAAAAAACTAAGCAACAGCTGTGCAAGAACAATTATATTGACCATTTTAAATTAACTGATCAAATGTTTTAAATTTGAAGGCTTTTTATATCGCAAAACCCAAATCACATTATCTTATCTTATTGTTTATGTATATGTATAAATGGCTTGCAACAGACTGATAATATTTATTTAAGCAAGATTAACCAGAAGATATATTTATTAACTGATTTTCGAAGATTGTAACATGCGTCAAGTAGTTTAAACTAATTTTTTTTTATTTTATATTTAAAGATGTATTTATTTAATTATTTTTTATTTAATAATGACATATTGAAGAGTTCTTTTACCTTAACTCAGTTAAAGTTTGCTTATGATATGATATAATATGTGTATAGTTACTTTCAGTAGATTTTGAGTATGCTTCAGCTGAAAGTAACTTTTATCACACCTGCTTCAAAAGGGATTGAAGAATTTTGGAACACGAATGCATTATTATCTGGCCTTATTATACTGGTTTATTATATATATATATATATATGTATACTTGTTACTATTAATGGGTACTCTTGTAATTTTCGACTTTTCATTTCATCGACTTTTCATACACATTTTTCTACATGTCTCAAAATTCATTTTGTGCTTAATATGTCTAATTAAATTTCACATGCCGCTGCACAGCAAACGCAGAGAGTTTTCGTACTCTGTATACAAGTGAGTTTTAGCGTCAGTATTTTCTAGCCCATTCAGTATCCCTTCATACAACACTACACATATAAAAGCGTACACACACACACACACACAACAAACGTACAGGCAAAAAGTTATATGCTCGTGTACGACTGCTGACTGCTACGAGACACGCATTTAGTGGCCATGTTAATGGCTGACACATTTTACTTTACTTTGCTTTTGATTGGAGTAGCGTTAGTGATGGGGGAGGAGTAGAGTTGAATGAAAAGATGAGAGCGAGTAGATAAGGAGACACAGAAAAAGCAAAACGTGGGGTGGGGCAGACACATCTCATTCCGAAACATAATCATCTTTGCATTGAACGTGTCGTCATTTGTTTTAATGTTCGAAGGCGCCTGGCGAAATTGTGTGTTCATACGAGATTTGATGAGTTTTTCTTTTCCTTTTCATTTTCTTATTTTTATTTTTTGCTTCTTCTTATTTCATACCCTGTACTAATTAAAATTAGGTACAACTGGCATTGATAAGCTTATAAAGTCTGTTTTTATAATGTACTTACAATTTTCTCGATTGTTTAGACATAGTTTAGAAGGAATCTAAACGTTGTAGGTAAACGACTTGGATTACTATAATGAATATTCGCTATGTTGAGGTATCACTGTCGTCTTGTATATATCATAATAAATTTCAATAATAAAAATAATCTGCAAATGGTCGTCGATCCGGCTTAGGGGGAGGTTCACTTAATAAAATCTCAAAATTTGTTGGAATGACATATCGCAGGGTATTTTTGATCATGACAAATATAAATCTATACCGTACTGCAGCTGACAGTTGGCTACAAATGCATTTTATGGCTTTCATGCATTTTACTTGCAAACCAATTAGCTGTTTTTAGGGTGCGTTTTGACGCTTTCTTTTCGGATTACAATTGTCACTTTTCAAAGAAAACTGTCAGTTAAAAGAATTCCCCATTTCCCCACAATATAACTGCGCGTCCTGAATGTCGGAAAGCATATTTCTAGTAAGTTTGTATGCGTATATATATATATATATATATATGTGTATATGTCCCTAGCGAATTAATTAGAAAACTTTTCTTTTAACTGATTCAGTGCCAGTAGCAGCGGCAGCAGCAGCAGCGGCAACAGCAGCAACCTCAATAGTGGCCAACTGAGAAACAGAGCCACAGTCAACGTCTTCAAAGAAGCTAGCTAGCTCTAGTTTCTTTTTGTATGTGTATAAAACCTTCACACAGTCACACACACTCATACAAACAAGCATACATTTGTGGTAAGAGCCAAAATGCTGCTTGTGTGGCCCCACAAAACTAAAAGTGCATGGAAAAAGTCTTTGAAGCATTCATTAGTTCACTCAAGAAAATGTCACTACAGATATATATATATATATATATATATATATATATATATAAATATATATGTATAAAGCAGCAGTGGCGTGCGCTAACAGGGTTTTCTTCTCCCTATTCAAGCAGATCTTCTAATATACTTATAAATTTAATACAATACTGAAAACTGAAAAAAAAACTGTAATTTTTCATCCCTTTGCCTTAAAAAAGAGCAAAAGGGATCTAATAGATTTGTTCAAAATCGAAAAGTATGTAACAGGTAGAAATAATCATCGGAGTCCCTCTAAAGTATATATATTTTTGATCAGGACGACAAGCCCAGTCGATTTAGCCATGTCCGTCGCATTAACGCCATTTACTCAGAGACTATAACAACTATATTTGAAATCGAGGTTCTCTATTTTCTTAGGCTATACAAGTTTATTTTCGCTTTATGAATTTCCCCAACTGACTCTGCAGTACGAATAAAACGATTATTAAGCACAGTATTCAACCGATCGAATTTATTTTGGCACACATAATAATTATTCATTTTACCTTGTGAATCTCATTTAAATTGAGCACAAAAAACGGAATTTATACAACAAAAAGTATAGTGTTATGGAGCGCGTTTAGAACTGTGTGTATGGGTGCTTATATGTGTGTATGCAAAGGGACTTTCTAATTTGGATACACTCGACTACAGATTTCTTATTTGTTTTTTGGGGTCTGTTAAAAATAATTAATATAAAATGAAAGCAACGAAATTTGTTTAAACAATATAAATTATATAATTTTAGTATTAGGAAAGAAAAACAATTTTGTAATGAAATCTATTTGTAATACAATTTATATTTATAAAATTTACTATTTTAATTTTTGATATTATATGCTTCAAAATTTAAACATATTTACTTGCCTTCGAAACAATTCCGTCTTTTAACGTATTACCAAACAACAAACGATGCAATTTTTGGCTTTGCAGCCTCGCATATATAATGATTTAGAAAATCCCAGTTACGGTCATTAAGTGCTCTTGGATTATTATTACCATCTGGCTTCCAACCAAGTTCAATGAAATTTTCATTTTTATTTGCATTATCGGGTTGTCCTCGTCCCCAAATATGTAAATTTATTAGTTGACTAGTTGCAAACCATATGTATGAGCCTTCTTTTGCTTGGTCGGTACCAGATGTCCAATACAACTTTTCGATATTCATTTCCAGAAGATAATTATTTATGTAATTCCATTCTGTGATCGTCTCAATCGAAATTAGTTCCGCGTCTATAAGACGGCAAGTTTCATATGCATCGAACCAATTTTTCTGTAGCTGCGTCTCGAAATAGTAATATCCATTTCCAATTTTCACAAATGGAGCGGTTGTAACGCTTGAGTTAGCAGGTATACCTATGAAGAATATTTTATTATTGTTTAATAACATTATTATTATTATTATTATATATTAGTATAAGGTTATACAATAAAATGTTTTATTATTTATTTGTCTCTTTGCATTCACTCCTTACTTTTCAGGTAAAATAATACCTTGCTACTTTAGATATTATTTTAAGGATGTGTGAGGATAGTTATGTATGAATAATTTACCATCTGATATTACTGGATATAATTTGTATGACAAACATATAGATATATATCCAAGAAACAACTGTAGACACACGAATTTGTTGAACATTTTAAATAAACTGAATGAAAGCTCGAAGGAAAGTCTCTTTATATGCGAAAAAATTATAGAATCAATGTCCAGAAATATACAATATAATTAGATAAATATTTAGAAAATGTATACCCTCTTCTTATTAGAAATTAAAAGTTTATTAAATCTACTGATCCTTAAGAATCAAAAGGATACGAAGTTAAATTAACAATTTGTAAATGTTTTTTTTTTCTAATTTGTGTAATTTTAATTTTGAATATTGGATCTAATATATTTTACAAACTGTTTTTGTTAATATTTTTTTATTATATAAAATCAAATTCAGAGTATTTTATAGTCGAGCATATAAAAATTGTCTTATGAATAATTGTTTTTCAATTGTCAGAAAAGTATTTAAAACATGTGTTTTCTTTTGTTATCAGTCAAAGGAAACTATGTATTTTCATATATATATTTATATTTGAATAAATATAGAAATTTCTGTAAGAGATTTAATGAAATTTTGGTTGTAGAAAAAAGAAATGAATATATATTGGAAAGTGTTTGTCTGAAAAATGTATTTATCAAATAATCAACTTTAACTCAAGTAGATATACAGATTTTATTTATACTCTTCAGGTCAGATTATTATATTGCTTTCTTAATTGGTTTATCTAGTATTAAATATGTATTTGAACAAAGTTTCAAAGTAATTATTTGTAATTTTTTGTGCCTAACATTTAAAATTAATTGAATTTGGTAAAGAAAAATAAAATGTTTTTCTCAAAGCTATTTAGCGTTGAATTCGAATCTCTGATTTAATTGAATGTGAATCGCCTTCAGGCTGTCAATTCTACATCAATTCCTGGGGCAATTTAACTCTTAACTAACTGACATAATTGGTAAGAGAAGCTGCACGTGCCATGGAATGAAAATCTTATTAAATTAATAAGAAGCATTCAAATCAATTTTATAACATCTTAAGGATGTATACAGTAAGAAAACAAAAGTATATATATGTATTTATATATATATTTACATTTTATGTGGACAACTTAAAAGCAACAGCAGCAAATGGAAAACTTTTATAACCCTTTAACCTTTTTACATAACCAAAACAAGTACGAATGCTATAAACTTTGAGGCAACCCGACTAGCAGCTTTCCTGTACGTAAAGATATACACTATATAAGTCTCTGATTTTATATTCATAGCATAAATAAATACTTTTTATTACCAATCAAGTGGAATATATATATATCCATAAATTACTATGTAAACTAAGCTTAGATTATGAGTGAATTAATTGAAGTATTTTTTAGAGAAATTCCCAACTAAATTCTATTTTTTAACTAAGAGTTCAAGTTATGATGTCCCGACGTGGTACATGGTGTGTAGAGTGTCTCTTGCTACTCATTTAGCATATTTTAAGGTAGAGGGTAGAAAAAAGGGACTGCAGTGTAGGCGTGTCCATTTACAATATAAATTTCATAGTTTATTGTTTTGCAGTAAAAACGAGAAATTACTGACGATTGTTGTAATATTTTTTTTTTCTTTAATTCTTGTGCTCGTTCTCATTCTGTTTTGTTGTCTTGGTCTTTATAGCGTTTTAAGGACAATGACATCGAAGTGAAGCGCAAGGATGGCATCATATTGCTGCGTGAATTAGCTGCGGAGGTGAAGAACTTTATGGATTTTAAGCGTAACGCTGTCATGGTAAGTGCAAAGCTTCCAGCTCCAAAACTCATAATATCTATCTACTTGTATTTCTATAAGTATACTGAGTCAGTTTCTTTAAGTGCCTACAATTGACAAGTGGCTCAATAGCTCAAAGCGCACGCGACAAATAGCAAAAAACTCACAAATTTAAGGACCACACTAAAAATACACACAAACCTATACATCTGTATACATATATATATATATATATATATATATATATATATACAATACACACAACGCACAGCAAAAAAACAATAACAAGAAGGCGACGCTCAGTGGGACAGTGGCGTAAAGTGGAAAACAATAAATTGCCGTGGGCCAAACAGCCCCAGTAACACCAACAGCACCAACAACAACAAGTGAAACTTAAGCGTTGAGCTGAGCAGTTGTGGATTGGTGAAAGTAGGTACAAGCAAAGGCAAAACAAGAAAGGGGGCGCGGCTGGTTGTAGGGTAGTTTAGGGTGACGACAAATTGAAATTAAAGTGCGCCAGCCACAAGGACAAGTTTTGATGACGCCCGCAGCTGCTGCGGTGGCTACTCCGTGCCCAGTGCCGTGTCAAATCGTCGCCCAGTTGCCCAGTTGCCCAGTTGCACAGTTGCTCAGTTACACTGTTGGCAGTTGGCAGTGGTTACCACTCACCAGCTTCCAGCAATTCAGTCTCCAGCGGGATGAACCTCTGCGGTGTTGTGGTCTTTGCCCTGCTCTTTGTGGCTTGCCAGTTGTGCGCGTTCTGCGTATCAATAGACTTCGTTTACTGTCAGGATAATTTGCTGCAGGCGTCACCACTGCACAGTGGTACCAGCGGTGTGAGACTGACAAACAACTAAAACTTTAATATGAGATTAACAAAATCTTCAATATTAAATTATATATATATATATATTAAATAACAAATAAAGTTGATATTTAGTAAATAAAATTTTTCTAGTCAAAATTAAATAAATACAAATTGTTAGTGAATCCAAAGAGCCAAAATGTGCTATTCTATGTTGATTAAATATTTTTATACCATATCATATATAATTCATATTGGCTTATTCATCATAAATCTGATAGAACATTATTTCTGTTACTCTCTATAATATTTTTTAATTGATTAACTGGAGACTTTCTAGGAAACTATTAAAAACTTGAATTATCACTGAAGACAGTCTGGCTATATTTTCTTATCCGTTGTATAATATCTTAAATCTTTCAGTTAATTTCAGTTAATATGTAAATAATTTTCATACAATTTTCACATACAACTAGACCACAGTTTCTTTTGGTCTATACCATTGGCATTTTGTTATTCAAAATCGTACCTATTCATTCTGGTCATTGGTTATTTTCTTTTTTGGGTTATGTATTCTCAGTTACTGCTGCTTTCTTTTGATTGATTGATATACTTGTAGTATCTAGAGTAATGCCGGTATCTGTATTATCTGTATTACTTGCTTTGCTCAATTACAATTTGACTGACAGTCAATCTGCAAGTCAGTTGTTTTCCATTTTCTTTGCTTTCTATGTGAATATTTGATTACTGGCAATGTGTTGACAATAATTAATTTAATATGCTCAGCTATACGTCAGGCTTGCTTTTGCTCTTAATTTATTTAATTATGAGAATTCAGTTTTAGTAATTTATACAAATTATTTACAACTTGAGTTGTAACTTGGCCAACAACACGTACAGTCACCATTAATAATGTGAGCACAAAACAATTAAATGTTATAATCAAGGCATTGTATGCTTGTACTCAAGTGTATGTTTGTGTGTATGATTGTGTGTGTGTATGTTTGTAGATGTGCATGTATTTGTTGCCTGGCCGCATGTCCACATTGTATTTATGTCATGGGCGAGAACCCATGTCCATGTTACGTTCCATTCATGTGCGTGGGTATACATAAATAATTTTTTATGATTTCCGCAAAATATCGATTTAATTTTTCCTTTTTTTTCGTTTTGTGGGTTTATTTGGCGGACGCTTTTGCCGCTACTTCCGTTCCTTTCGCTTCTTATAGCCAATCTATACATACATATATATATATATATATACACACAGACTCACATGTATATACAGAGATCACAGCTGCCGCCTTTGCTCTGTTGTCCCGTTGTCCTCTTGTCCAATTGTCCTGCTGTCCAACAGTCCGGAAGTTTTGGCCCTGACGCAAAACGCATACGAAGCACCATTAATTAAAAATCAACCCACATGAACAACAACAACAGCAACAACAACGACAAAAACAAGAACGGTAACATCAAAAACAGCAAAAGACTTAAACAACTTACAGCGACACTTGGCATCGACTTTAAGTTATCCCTTGATATAAATCTGAAAGAGCATTAACCTTAAGATTAATTATTTGTACCTTTACCTGTGTCTGTCACCTAAGCTTTAGTTCAGCTGATGACTCTAAAGATATACTATATGTACGCTATATCTATCTATAAATTGTGTA
Source organism: Zygothrica quintamaculata (assembly GCA_037044455.1). Taxonomy (NCBI): domain Eukaryota; kingdom Metazoa; phylum Arthropoda; class Insecta; order Diptera; family Drosophilidae; genus Zygothrica; species Zygothrica quintamaculata. Next base: position 27,694 of record JBAMBS010001743.1, read on the forward strand.
TTTCAAAACAGCCTCCAGATTACGGATCATACACTGGGTATATACCGAAGTGACATAAATTGTATATAGTATAGATTCCTTTAAGCCATACTCCAAGTTCAGTTGCTATCCCTGCCACAAGAGTCGAATACACACTGTGAGTGTATAAAAATGATTTGTATTAACTGTGCTTGCATTTAAAAGGAAACTCTTAAATCAAATTGTGGTAAACTTACGCCTACACTAAACCAATTTACCGCATTAATCTCCTTGAATGCAGAGCATTAAAACCAAAACTAAAAAATAAAAGAGTTAAAACTGACAAGAGAAAGTCAAAAAGTGTGTTTGTTTGTATCTGCAAATAAAACATTGACCACCAAGTGTTTGAAACATTTATGAAAAGCCAAAGCTTAAACATACATACACAAAGTCGCACACAAACACACATACACACAGATATGCACACGTTTATACTAAAGCAAAACATTTAATATTCAATCGCTGGCACACTTGAAGTTCAACGAGCTGCAAAAGTGCCATACACGTGACGATGCCTTCTCTTTCCTTTACTTTGTGCCTGATCTGACGCACAAAACAAACAGAAAAACCAAAAAAAAAAAAAAAAACAGAGGGAAGAACAACCGAAAAAAAGGAAAACCTGGGAAAAAAAACAACACAGATTGTGCCTTATATTCGTTTTGTTTGCCTTTTATCGTTTTTTGCATACGTTGGCTTAAGTTTAGACGCGGCAATGTGGCGTATACGCAATGTGGCTTTTGCCTTTCTATATGTGAATTTAGTTAGTTCGAGGCAAAAAACAACAGCAACAACAACAACAACAACAACAACTGACCCCAACAGACAACACTAGCCAATACACACACACACACACACACACACCCAAACCTATAGTATTTGCTGTTGGTTTTGAATTTGACTTTGAAGGCTTTTCGTTTTATTTTATATAATATATTCCTTTTTGGTTTTATTTTTTTTTGACATATTCTTTTGTGGATTAAGTGACCTTTTGTATGGCATTTCCTGGCTGTCTGGCTAGAGCCTATTATATGAGACGGGTCCTTCTGTTCTTTTATTGTTGTTGCTCGTGTTTTGCCCACACGCAATACATACACTTGTACACATAATGTTTACACACAAAGTACTTATAATTGTTCTTGATAATGCTTTTTAATTAAAAATAGCATTTCAAGGAAAATATATTTAAAATATAAACAGAATATGTTAAATGCGTACTTAGTAACAGAGACTAAAGGCTATACTTTGAACTGAAAATATTATAATTAATCTCAAATATTGTTGAATGAATGTTAAGTTTTTGAAGATAAATTCCTTTAAATAATTTTGTCAGATTAGATTTTATTAAGTAATTTCTTATTTACTTATTTAATCTCTTTTCTTATTTAGTATATCTAATTAACCAGTTAGTTGTTTGTGTTTACCCAGGCGGGCTATACCCAGCATATATATATATCACATATATCATATATATCAACATCTCATAAAGTCATTCATGCAAGTATTACAGGTTTTCATATGAGCTGCGATGCACTCAGTTAGTTGAGATGTGCATGACAGACTGGAAAACCTGATATAAATAACAATTAATTAGTAATTGTCTAAGCTTCTTTATACTTTAATTAAAATCAACATAAATTCTTTTTTAATACATAAAAAATTGCTTAACATATGGGGTTTTTTTTATGGAATGTAAAATGCTTTAGAAGTTGGAAAATAAATAATTTGAATATCAAAACAATGTAATAAAGTATTAAGATAAATATGTTTTTAAAAATGATAAAAATATATATTATATTTAATTTAGTAATCAAATAAATAATATTGAATTATTTAATTAAATATTAAAATTAAAATTAACTATTTACTAGTTTGTATCATTCGCTTTTGAAGCTACTTTCTCCTCTTAATCTTCTCTAATAAAGTCGTAGGTAAAAGTTATATTACTTCAGTGAAGTAAATAAATAATAAATAAGTAAATTTTTATATGATGCTGTCATAATATCATATCAGTATTTCTCTCTGATTTATATATTAATTTAAATAAACAACAACAATATGCTGATAAGTCAATAATTAAATTAATTCACATTTCTTTAAAAATTGTTATAGTACATTTGTAAGGCACTGTAAATATTAGTCACCACTTGAATGAATTATACTAATTGTCAATTAATTAATTTAAAAAATATCTAAAGCATTAATAAGCTGAAAATATATCACAAAAATAATGAAAAGTTCTGGGAAAACTACGCATAAATTGCTTTGTTTGTTTTTGTTTTTATTGGAGTTGCACGGAAAACCGGATTATTGGCAGCTTCATTTATTGAAAATGAAAACGGCAACGCTTCTACAATTCATTGAAAATAGATTTAAATACAAATCTCTACTAGCAGCTACCCTTTAGTGTAATTTAATATACTCAGAGGTTTTCTATTTTTTTCCATTCTATATACCCGCTTGTAATTAGCTGCGAAAGACTGCACATATATTCAATCGAATACTTGTATCTACCTTCAGTATTTATTTGTATGAATATATTATTATCTGTATAAATATATAGTATAAGTTGTATGAATATAGTATAGTTGGATTAAGAAACTTGATTAAGGGAATCGCCCGGCTTTGATTACGCGACTTTGTGTTCATGTAATATATAATGCTTACTGCTGATCAGTTTTCTGCTGCAGTTCAAAGTTGGATTTCAAACGTATCACAGCATTTTCCTTAGCTCGACACAATGTACTACAAATTGTTTGGTTTACTGGTGATCTGCTGCCTGTTGGTCTGTGCTCTGGCTAGACCGGGCTGCAATGATGGTTTCTATGCACAAAATGGAAATCTGATCATTGATCTCAATAATTTAAATTCGCTCTTCAATTGTGTGCAGCAAGAGCATAGACGTGGCTGAAAAGCATAAAATTGTGTATTGTACTTTAAAAACAAAACTTTATATGTGTACTTATTACTTAATAAAAACTTATGTGAATTAGCTTTAAAACCAATTACTTGTGTTCTAAAATTACTTAATGCATTTGTTTTTTCGTGTAAGCCACGCATAATATATACAGATTATCTATGTAAATGTGTTTATAATCTAAAAGAAGCAATCTAATAATTAGTGTTGCCCTATGTTATACTTAGGTCATCATTATTACACGTTATAAATCTATATGTCAACATGAATACTGACCAACCGATATACATATATACACATTGTATGTGACCCATAAACAAAGCGTTGTCAACGGGGCGCATACGTGATATTATTTAAACACACACGGCAACACAACCCGCAACACAATTGACCATTAAAACTTCCAACTGACCATCATCCCTGACGATGATGAGTATGACGGCGTTGGCAAATAATGGCAGGAATAATAAATACAAGCCGTTCAGCCTGTCTGCATGTACTCATCGCACGACAACAAGCAACAAGCAACAGGCAACCAAACAACAATAACAACCACAACAATACCAACATCTGAGACAAGTGTTTAGTTTGAAAATGACACTCTGCTGACTAATAACTTAGTTGAATACAGAGTGTGTGCGTGTAACATATTATAATCAATTACCAATACAAATTATCATATACAATTATGATTGCTTCCACTGGACACAACAGCCAGGTTCCTAGGCAATTCAATGCGAAAGCAACTTCGGTGCACGCTATACAAGGATTAGCAATGCAATGATTGTTCATATATTTATGTATAAATATATATATATAAATATAAATCTAGGATCTTAATTTGTTTTTTGAGTTTTACTCATAATAAAGTTGCTTATTTCTGTTCCATTTCATTTTAACAGAAATGAATCTACTTTCTTTTGTTAGTAGATAATATATTTTCAATTCAATTTGATTTATATATATTAACCATGCTTAACTAGTTTTCACTCATTGCAAACGTATTAAATTTTCATAAAGTTTTTCCAGTTAAACAACAACTTGCAGTTCTGTTGCACTGTTACAACTATTTGCCATTATTTTTATCTCTACGTTTGAGCCACAACAAACAATTTGCACTGATGTCGAGCATGAAAAATAATGAAAAACGAAACGATTCTTGCGTGGATACGCTCCATCCCCGGATACCTAACGCCCAACTCCATATTGTTGTGTGTGTCTGTCCCAGTTGTATGCAATGTCTGTATTATCATTATTATCATCATCATCATCAGCAGCAGCAGTAACAGCAGCAGCAGTAGTAGCAGCAGCATCATCATCAGCATTATCATTCGCTTCGGCACCTGCAGTTGCCTTTGTCTGTTGGCGGCATTTAAATGCTAATTGCCTGTAAACATAAAGGTAACTGCAGCTACACACAGACACACACACACACATGCATTTATGCATACCCATGTATATAAATATATATATATATAGATACACTTATACTTGTACAGTTTACCCACACTATTGCGGCTTCATTTGCAGGTGTTACAGTGCTCTTGTTATTGTTGTTGCTGGTATTATTGTTGTTGCTGTTGTTGATGCCTGCGTCCTGTCACACGCAACGTATGCGTAATTTTTGATGTGGTAGCCAACGTGGTGAATGCTGCTAATTCAATTTTACTCGACGGGCTGTCAATTTGCCGTTATAGCTTAGCTACTTTCTCACACTCTTACACTCTAACAGTCACTAACAGTTTTATGTCCTGATAAAAACCAGAAGGGAGTTGCAGAGAGTTAATGCGATGTCCTGTTGCTGACAGGCTTTATTTGTGTTAAGTTTGAAGTTTAAATTGACTTTAAAATTGCATTTAAAAGCACAAAAAGAACGGACGCTTTGCAGTTTTGCAATTTGTCCTCCTCTCACCCAGTGTTATATCCTTTTAACTAAAAAATGGGATAGAAATTGATGTACCAAAATTGTTGCAGCTCTGTAAAGTGATGAAGTATATTGTATACTCTTACAAGTAAACAGTTAAAGTATGTAAAATCAACTAATAACTATAGCTTACATTTTGATTAAGATAAACTTATATTAAGAAGGGATTAATTAAAAGAATAATTACCAAGAATCTACTTTAATTTATAAAGAGAAAAACAGCTTTAGACATATATTAACTATATATAGGGTAACTGCTAGGCGTTCAGTGTTTATTAAAAGTGTCTGGATGTGTTTTTCTTTCAGCAGTTTTATCAAACCAAGGCTCCCTATCAAATAAACGCCCATTTGTGGCCCATTTTTCACTCATTCTCTCAATCTTTCAGTCTCTTGTTGCCTGTCATTCTGTGTCTTTCAGCTTTTGCCAGTTGCTCGTTGCCAGCTTGTCATCATCCTTGTTGCTGTAGCTATGCTAGTCGTTGTCGTTGCTGTTGTTGTTGTTGTTGTTGTTGTTGTTGACTTCTTTTCTATAACGCCACTTGCACTTTGACGTTGACATTGGTAGGGTTGAATATCTATGTGTGTGTGTGTGTGTGTATTGAGCTTGTATTGAAAAGTTGCTCTGCTCGGGGTTTGGCTCTGCACTTCTTAAATAGAAACATATAAAAAGAAGAGACAACAACAACAACAACAACAGGAACTCCAACCAAATGTCTTCACACTAAAAGCATTGCCCTGAACTCACAGACCCAAAGAATCCTTGCAGGATGTTCACAGCAACCCAGTTTAGCATTAACATTGTGTCCAATGTTGACATTTGCCTAGTTGCAATTTTGATGCGCTTTCTGTTTATTTTATATTTGCAACTGTATCCCTTTTGTTATGTGCTGCTATGTGACAGGGCGTGGCTAGTATGTTTGTGTGCGTATGTGTGTGTATGCATATATGAATGACCATCAGTGCAACAGGCATAGCAATCAAGCAAAAACTGTTGCAATATTGATATCGAATTCCTTGCAAATGTTTATAAAATGAATAAACGAATATCAACGATTTAAGATCAATTTACTAACTGTAAAAGCAATTAAAGTTGTACTAAACTAAAAGTCAATAAAACAATAATTGGATTTTAAGTAAATTAAGGCAACTAGAATTGATATTTAAATCCCTTGCAACTGTTTAAAAATCTTTTTTAAAATGTATTTTATGTTTATTACAGTCTGAGCTCAGATTGCATAGAAAGTTAACATCATTTTATTAATGATAACGATTAGTTACTTTGGTGACAGCTTTTTGGTCAACCAGAAAGTTAGCCAAGTGGCGAAAACCTTTGATACTTAATCACTGGCCAGCAAGTTCAATTTAAAGGTCAAAGTAACAAATGCTTGTAGTAAAATCAGTTTTAAATTTCATAGACCTTAGCCTTTTTATGATACTGGAAACTTGGTAAAAACAGGAGATTGTTTGAGAACTTAAATCAAGTGTTTATAAACTTGGTTAACTTAAGTTCAGTGCAGTTAATAAGTACCTAGTAAAGTACGTCAAAAGTATTATTATTTGTGTGCTTTTAAGTTAAGTTAGTTCCAACTAAAGAATATCATACTGAATACAGTCATAGCTACTTAAATGCGACCACAAGAAAAGAAAATAGTAATAGAAAAAAGTTATGAAGAAATATATATATATGGAATAGTCGTAGTTATTTTCATAACATAATCTTGGAAACCTCAATGTAAGTTGTCCAGACTTTAAACAAACAAAAAACCGGATAACCATTTGAGCTGGAAATACGCTGTAGCATTTACAGAGTCCACAACCGCAACGTACACGGATCTCGAAATGCGTTAATAATCCTTAAAGTAAACCACATCAACTATGACTGTGACTGTGAGTGTGAATGCGAGTGTAAATGTGAATGTGAATGCGAATGTGAGTGTTAGTCTGAATGTGAATGTGTCGCTGCAGCTAGACATGCTCCGGTGTCGCATGTCAGTCGTTACGGTTGTAGCAGAAAATGCCCAACAGACGTGGCTGACATAACAGTAGGAGGTGTTGTTGCAAGTAGCTAAAAGAATGAAAGGCATGGATAAGGTGTGTGGTAGTTAGAGATGGCAAAGAAGGCACCTCTTACTTTATCTATGTCTATTTGCAGGTTCTTAGTCTGTAGTCACCTTACAGTGTGGCAGTTTTAGAAGCGTCTAACAAGTCAGCATAATCCGAAGCAAAGACGCATATTCTTTTTTATTATTTTCTTTTTATATATTTTTCTGCGCTTGGTGTCTGCTTTTAGTTTTTATTATATAAAAAAATGTCTGACAAGTCGCCATATTAAAGGCGATTCAAATATTTAACTAATCTCTGACAAAAAAAAAAAACCTAATATAAATTTCTGCTACAAGTTATTGCATCAGCATTTGGCACGTGCACTCACTTGGCAAATATATTGCAAACGAATGAAAGGCAGCCCAACACATTCATATATAAAGAAAGCAAATATATATATATATAAAGCTCCTCCTTAGAACTGAATTACAAAAATTGGCTATAAATCTCTACTTGGGCGTGACGAAAAATGTCTACTCTTTAAGGAAATTACATTAAAGTATGAAATTTTAGAGAAAATACAATAGAAGTGGTTACACATCACATAAAGAAATTTTAAGAAATAGTGATTTAAGTAAAGCTTAGGAAAATTTTAAGAAACCTACAGTTTGTGGTATGTTCTAAAAATCAATTTTTCTGCTATGTAAATATATATATATATATATAAATAGCTGTACTACAATATTCTTTTTATTTACTTACTTCATAATCTCTTAGTTTACACTTCAAAGATTGCATATAAGTCATATTATGGTCTGGTAAAGTATATGAAAATAATGGTAAGAGTGTAGAAAGCAAAAATCAGTCATACGCCACCGACTGTTAGCTGAATTGGCAAATGGTCAATGCGATTCGTTGTTGTCAACATCTTTTTCTTTTGCGTTGACATCGGTTTTTTTTGCTTTTGTGTTGCATACTTTCAGGCTGTTGCTCAGCCAACGCCCATGCACTTGCCACGCACATTGCGCCTTCCTTTTTGCAATTCTTTCTTGGCTTTCTTTGCCATTTGTGTTAGGTTTTCTATTTAAATACCCTTTGACGCTTACATACGCAGTAAGGGTATACTTATTTAAGTCATTAATTGCTGTTGTAATGAGATTCATATTAAGGATTAAAATATGTTATATATTTATTGTATTTAATATAGTGATATACATGCGATCGTGATCAGTCTTATATAATTTTTTCTGATTACAAAAATAGTAATTTTGTTTATGTTATTATTTAAAATTTGCATCTATATTTCATTTCTTGGAATTAAAATATTTTTGACTTTTATACAGGGTGTTCAACAAGCATTCTTAGCTCTATTTAAGTTGACTTTTTTTCTCTCCCATTTATCTCTTGCAAACAAATTGCGTGCAAGTAGCTGCATTTTGCTAATTCCGGTGAGGCCCTGACATTTGAGCAGTTCTTGCAGTCGCCTTCGTTGTCGTCTTCGTTGTTGTTGCCGTTGCTTTTGCCGTTGCCATTGCCGTTGCCGTTGTCATTGTTGGCTTTTGAATGTTAAGATGTCGACAGCTGCTGACGCCGGGACAGACAAGCAGCTGGTGTCAAATGAGAATTGTATGCGAGGGCATTGCACAGCAGCAAGGCAGTCAACCCTACCAGACCCCAGTAGAGTTAACCCTCTCTATCTCTATCTCTCACATTCTTTCTCTTTTTTCACTCAGCTTGCAGCAGGTCTCGACCTTTGCGAAATGCCCAGCCGCTGTCATAAGTGCATAAAATTGTTAAAAATATACAAACATATGTATATATATATTTATATATATATACTATTATTTTTTTTTTTTGTAACATATGTTAAAAGATTTGAGCATGTTTTGTCTGGTTTGATTCAATGCATTTCTGTTGCATTTTGAGACGTGCTAGACGAATTGCGAATACACATGTTCGTTATTGTACACTGTGTCCAGTTATCCAGACACTCAAAAACTTTATGAAACTCAACTTAGAATTGTGTTTTTTATTGTAAGCTTTGTAATATTCAATGGATTTATTGACAAAATATGTTATTTTTTACTAACTTGAAACAAATACATAGAATTTGCTTAAGAGATAAATGAGCTATGCTTAGTAAAATCTCAAATTTTATATATTATGTAATGACTTTTCTTATTATAATTCTTTTTTAAGCAGTAAAGGGACAGTTTTCTTCAATTGATTTCCCAAGGTCTTTTGTCTCACCAAGTCTGACTGGCTTAGGTGCTAACTTTATATAGAAATTGAGCACTTTTTAAGCTGCAACTGTTTTGTATTTAATGCCCTAACTAGTTGGTCGTCAACACCTTGGCAAAGTTGAAGACTCCTTAACTAATTTGGATACTCGAAAAATGTGCAAATAACTTAGCGCCTGAGTTGAAGAAAAGTTTTCACTTGAAGTTTTTCTTTACTTACTTTCTCAATGGCCACTTTTGATCTTGAAGTGGTAGTGGCAACAACTAGTCCTAGCCATGGTCTTGCTCCTAGTCTAAGAGCAACTAACTTCTGGGCACTTACCTGTTTCTGTTCATGTTTGTGTTCGTGTTTGTGGTAGTTCCATCTGTCTAAAAGGCACTGGTCTTGTCTGGCCGAGTTTGAGATTGCCCCGTGTTTGCCATTTGTCTAATCCGCTGACACATTCCCGTGGCGCAGGAGCCAATTTACATTGAAATCTTCTTCAGACTTCACATCCCTAAAGTGCTGAAGTTGTGCATTTTTCGCCATTGTGCAAAGTAGTTCAACTATTTCAATGCAGCCACATTGTACAACTCGTCGAAACTGCGCCCAGTTATCCAGTTCTTCAGTTCTCCACTTCTTCAAGTTCTACTACTACAGTTTTTTAGTTCCTTGGACCGACCATCCTCATTCTGTTACTCCTACTACTACTACTATTACTACTAAGTCCTTAGCAGCTGCAGCAACAGCATCTTCAGGTGCAGCCAGCCAAGCAAAAGGCAGGCGTCTCTGTTGCTTCTTGTATTTTTCTTTCACCTGTTCTCTTTCTCTATCACACGCACACATACACACACACTCGCCCATACAAACACATGCATAAAGACATCAGTGTTGTCGAGGTACCAAATATGTACGACTGCAGGTGTTTCTAAGCCTCCATCTCCTGCATTGCATTCCCACCCCGGCAACCCTCCATACCCTCGGGCACCTTCGTCGCGTCTAATTTCACTGCAGCTAAAGTTCTTGTTTGTTTCTTATGAAAATATACACAAGCCCAAGTTAAACTTGTGAAAATAATTTGTGCGCCAAGTTGCAGAACCTTTCGCTGACTTGAGGTAAGGCACATTGGTTAAAAACAGATTGAAATGTGTGTGAAAAAGAATTTAAATGAGTGAAATATATAAAATGTACGAGTACATGTTTATAAAAATTATTATTATTAGCTTTACAACTGATTAAAGTACAGTATTCAACCGCTAACTGAACTTAATATATTGCTTACACAGTCTCTTATATAAATCTTCTAACAGCTTTTACAATTCCAACTATATACATCCGTAGTAGTGGTTGTATTGATAAGTCTTAGGCTAATTTTCATTAAGCATTCTCTTAAATTAACTTTGGGATCAATATTAGCCAAAGCTCTGGGGCAGTTCCCTTAGTTCATTTCAATCCTTTCATTTCGGTTTATATTTGACTTGCATCCAGTGTAAATTTACGAATTATTTGCACTAATATCCCACGTAGTTAAAATTGCTTTCAATACACAAGTTCAAAAACACACACACACACACACATACACAGAGCCACACACATTATGGACGCATACAAACAGTATGAGAGAGACAGAGAAAACAGTAAGTTGTTGAGGTGAAACAGAAATAAAGAAAGAGAGAGGGCATAAGGGGAAAAGTAAACTCTGCTCATTGAACTGCGAATTGCGCTTTGTGCAATTTAAGGCGCCGTCAAGGGAAAATAAATTGCATAAAGCAAAGCTGGGAAAACTTTACCCAGCCAAATTAAATAGATTGATGAGTGTAGAACAGAACGAGTAAGAGAGAAGAAGAGTGTGTGATGGAGAGAAAGAGTAGGATATAATAAATGTAGTCACTCATTCTAATGCTTACTCTACTATATAACTAATGCCTAATGTTACTTTATTGTATTTGACTCTTATTGCAGCGATTGATGGACTCCGCAGAGCAGGCAGCACTTTCGGAACTAGAGGGTCAGAGCAGTTCGGAGGCAGGTGCAACGGGGCAGCAACATTATGATGCAAGAAGAATCAATGAGTATAATGCCGATGGCAAGTTGGCGGACGGAGCTCGTCACATGGATATAAGATTCATGCGGCGCTTCGAGCGCCTTCCGGTGAATCTCAGTCTAAGCTCGATTCTGGTGCCGAATGGCGTCGATTTGGATGAAGCGGACGTAAAATCGGCATTGCAGTGGAGCGCACATTTGGATCCACTCTTCCAGAACAACTTGGAGCGAGATCCGGCATTGTCATGGCAATACTTTGGATCATCATCTGGTTTCTTGCGTCGCTTTCCGGGTACAGCCTGGCCTCCAGAGGGTTCCAAGGGCAGCAAGCTTATTCACGACTTTCGCACACACAATTGGTTCGTCCACGCTGCTTCCTCGCCCAAAGATATTGTGAGTAATTTTTATAATATCACCGTTAACTATTACGAGTCTAAAAAATATCTCTCTACTCTATAGATGATTCTATTGGATGCTTCCTCAGGCATCTCAGAGAAATCCTTTGACCTGGCCATGGCTACAGCTTTTAATATACTTGACACCCTTGGTGAGGATGATTACGTAAACTTGATAACCTTTTCGGAAATGGTCAAGACACCCGTGCCATGTTTCAAAGATCGCATGGTACGTGCCACGCCCGATAATGTCCAGGAGATAAAGTCGGCGGTAAAGGTCATTAAGCTACAGGATACGGCGAACTTTACGGCTGGTCTGGAGTATGCTTTTAGTCTGCTTCATAAGGTAAGTTATTACATTTTATTCGAAAGGTAATCCACTTAACTTATCTAAATAATTCAACCAATTTCCCAGTATAATCAATCCGGATCTGGCAGTCAATGTAACCAGGCCATAATGCTTATAACGGAAAGCACCTCGGAGTCACATAAGGAGATCATTAAGCAGTATAATTGGCCCCATATGCCCGTGCGAATCTTCACCTACCTTATAGGCAGTGATTCTGGAAGTCGCAGTAATCTACATGAGATAGCCTGTTCCAACAAGGGATTCTTTGTGCAGATCAATGACTATGAGGAGGCCAGACGAAAGGTCATTGATTATGCTCTTGTTATGGCTCGTCCGATGATTATGTATCAGGCTGATCATCCGGTGCACTGGAGTCCTGTTTTCGTTGGTGGAAAATCAGGTGGTCTGGGACGTGATTCGGAATATCAAAGACGTTTCGTAACGACAGTTTCAACTCCGGTCTTCGATAGACGAAACCATTCGGTGCGTGTCGCCAATCTTTTAGGTGTTGTGGGTACCGATGTGCCCATCGAGGAGATACGCAAAATGATACCACAACACAAGCTGGGACCGAATGGATATTCGTTTATCGTCGATAACAATGGGCGTGTGCTATACCATCCGGATCTGCGACCTCTCAGCGATGCCAATCAATATATTGATCATCTGCGACCCAAATACGCTTCAGTTGATATAGCGGAGTTGGAACTGCCGGAAACAGAAGTTGGTAATGATCATGAAGTAGTTGAAATGAACAAGAACTTACTTAATGAGGTGAGAATTATTTTTAATTATTAGTTAATTATAATTATTTGAAACCTATATGTCTAATACAGATGCGCAGTGACATGATACGCCCTAAAGAGGGTGAAACAGAGTTCACTGTGCTGAATCATTACGATGAGGCAAAGCGTGTATCCACTCGCACTAATCGCTATTTCTATGGTCCCATCGAAGATACGCCCTTCACGCTGGCTATTGTGCTACCGGAGAAGTATGGCAGCCATGAGATGGTCTCCCAACAGGAGATACGGCATTCGCGTAACAATGGTAAGGGATCAACTAGGAAATCTTCTTAAATAGGTTTATATTTTATCATTTTTTTTTTTGGCTTTGCAGTTACCGAATACTTTAAGGGAGACAATTGGCGCGTACATCCCGATTGGGTATACTGTGAGTACAATAGCATAAGCGATATGGAGAAGGAGCGTGAGAGTTCCGGCGAATATATGTCCCGCGATCAAGAGCCCAGCTTTGGGTCGCCAGAAGAGCAGGTATTGCATTTTCTGGCACGCGCTGGACGCCCTGGTTGGAAGTGGATGTCGGTAAGTAGTCCCATTCCAAAAACTCTTAGGTATATATTCATATTCATAACATACTTATAATATAACTATATTTACAACAGGTACGACCCAAGTCACCACAGCCACATCATAATATGCATGGCACCTCGCCCAGTGCTGCCCATTTTAGCACACAGCATCTGAATGTGCAGGGTTCTCGCAAGGCTGAGCCCTATTACTGCGATCGAACTCTCATTCAGAGCTTGGTGCGAGATGCTATGGTAACTGAGGGTCTGGATCGGAATACAACTGGCACCACAACTGGCAAGGAGGATAAACAGTAAGTTTCCCTTCTCAGGCATTATATTTTCAATTTAATTTATAATTTTTTGTTTGTTTAAAATTGAAATCACTTTCTAGAGAAACTTTTATTTTAACCAAATTTATTAACAAAATTTAAATAAAAATATTTTTTAATTTATTTATCAGTTAACTAAATAGTTTATTAGAATATTCACATATTTATATTTTATTTACTTATTCTTTATCTAAATAATATTTATTTTAAACCTTAAATTAATTTTAAGTTTTCTGCTTAAATTGAATTTTTGTCGTAAAATAATTTATTCAAAATTATTATTTTAAAATATTTTTCTAGTTTATTTTCAATTTATTTTCAAAAACTAAATCACCAAAATTTTCTTTCTTGCATATATTTCCCTCACTCTATTTTCTATATTGCAAAATCTTTGCCTTGCATTCACCGAACAATTTTCTTTCCACTTTAAATATAATTATATTTATTCTCTCCACACTGCATATATATATATATATATATTCTTAACTTGATTTAATCTGCAAATTTCTAACATAATTTTAACGCACAATTTTATATATATAAAAAAAATATTATTTAACTTTAGTCCAATCGCCACTTTGATGGCAATTCTGAAGAGGTAAATGAAAAGTGTTTTATATCTGGTCAAAGTAGTTTTGAAAATGCAAATGGCTTTTAAGGATCCAAAGCACATAAGAATGCTTGTTACCAGTCCACATAGCATTTTGAGTATATTAAAGATGTGTCTTCTCTGTCATTTATATTTGGAACAGCTCCTACCGAATCCCAAGCTGATCCAACAGTTATTACCAATTTACTAATATATATCTGTTAATCTTTTAATACAGGCAAGGCTATCAGAAGTTTGTTGTGGCCACTTCCTTTGTGGCAACACGTTCGGGACTATTACGCTGGATTGATCATATCAAAAGACCAGAGGATACACCAGAACCGTAAGCTTCAACCTAATATTACTTATCATCAGTGAACTCTGTTTAATTAATCTCATCATCTATTGTAGTCACTTCAGCGAAGATAATGTACGTGCCATGGATACATCTTGGTATAAACGTGCCGTGGATCAGCATACGGTGGAACCAGATAGTTTTGTCTATAGCGTACCCTTTGGATCAGGTTATGCTATCAAATCGAATGCCACTTTGGTGACCGCTTCGCATGCCATTTTTGTGGAGCATCGTGGACACAAGGCACCGGCTGGCGTTGTTGGTCTACAGTTCCAACATGATTCCCTGGCCAAGCATTTCATCAATATAACATCAGCTGTAAGTACTCTCCATTCCACTGGTTAACTGCTACTGATGAGTTTTAACTATTCATAGTGCACTGGCATGACGGGTTGTAAGAGAACCTGTGCCTCCGATAATCTTGATTGTTATGTGCTGGACAACAGCGGATTTGTGATAATCTCTGAGGAGATGGAGCATACGGGTAAATTCTTTGGACAAATTGATGGTACCATTATGGATTCACTGGTGCAGGATCGCATATATAAGCGTGTGACTGTTAATGACTATCAAGGTGTCTGCTCGGAGTCGGATAATCCGTACACTGCAGCTGGTGGTATGTTGCTGCCGCATCGTTTGAGCCGCTGGTTTATGCAACATCTGGTGGCACTCAGTGCAACATGGCTGTCCTTTATGCCTGCCTCATTGCGTGCCTGGCCACAGGATGACTATGAGACCTATGACAACGAAGATGTTGTCTTTGTGGAGAACAACTATGAGGATGAATATGAGGAAGGAAATGATTACAACATGCAAGTGGATCAAGAAATGGATGAATTCTTTACCACAGCCGATGTGGTATATACTTTAAACATGATAACGATTACCTCATTTACTTATAGTTACTCTCTGTACTTCTTACAGGAGCATACAACACCGCCGCCCAAGCAACACAAGCCACATACTGGGCCTAGATACACTCCCGATCCACAAAATTCGCGACGGTGCGATCTGCGTACTGATCTCTATATGCTGCAACCGGAACGCCTCAATCAAGGCGGACAAAATAATCCACTAAAGGTGTGTTCTAAGACTACATATATATTACAAAACTATTTATTTATTGTCATATCTTACTATTATTTACTTTTTAGGGTAAACTAACTAATTGTCATTCGTCGGGATGCGAACGACCGTTCAGCGTTCAGAAAATACCACACAGTAATCTTATACTCCTAGTGGTGGACACGTTATGTCCATGTGGGTCAAAACAGCTGGACATTGAGCCCATGGAGGAGTCCAGTAATGTGGGTAAGTAATGATTTAGTAATGGAATCCATCATATATATGGAGTATATGCAATAATTGTTGTGTTCTTTGATGGGCAACAGGTGCCTGTAGTAAACGTCGTCAGAGTCAGGAGCAAGAGTCGCGCAGGCGGCCTAAGAAATGCATTAACTATCATCCCGAGGAGATTGAAATACAACAATGTGGGCGTGGCAGCACCCTGTTACGCATGTCAGCTTCAGTTGTTGCAGCACATTTGCTGATGGTAACAGTGACCTTTGTGCTAGCCAACGCGTGATACGAGTATTAAATGAATATTATGAAATGGTAATGCTAAAGAACAAACGAAGTATAAATGCATAAAGCAAGAGGAGAGTACGATAATTTTAGTAATTTTTATGACTTAAAAATGCGGGTTAATTTTAAAGGATTCCAATCGTAATACAATGCCTATATGCAAAAGAAAATGAAAATTATTAAATCAAATAACCAAGAATTATATTGTTTAAACAATAACAATAATAGAATGAAATGATTATACATATATATATATACATATATATATATATATGTATATAAATATATATATATATATATATATTTATATATCTATATGTTTGTAGACAATAAATTGCAAAATATATAATTCCATTGACAATTAGAGAATGTATTTATTAGCTAAATATTAGTTAATTGTGTTTTTTTTTGTATTTCTATATAAAAAAAAAAAACACAATTTATATAAAAATATTTGTAGAACAGAAATATAATTTCAAATAATTTTTAACTATTTGATTGATTTATTCTCTTTAATCTATGACTTAAGGCATGCAATTTAATTAATGTAAATTCCTAAGATGTAAACTAATTTCTTACGAATTAATTCAGAAAAATAGCAAAAAATAAAATGAAACCTGGTTCTGTAAATAGCATACGAAAATGAGAAAATAAAAAAAACACAAAAAAAGTATTCAAAAGAACAAAATTCCTACCGAAATAATTAATTTGTTTCTGTTTCAATGAATAATGAAATTGTAAACAAAATTAATAACAATTTGCACTAACTGCGTACGCACAAAATATCGAGTATTATTATATTTTACAACAAACAACAAAATATATATATGTAAATATATATATCACAAATTCACTGAACAAACAGAAGACTTGAAATACCAACAACAAAAACAACAGCAATGTATAAACGAAAAGCACATAAAACTTAATAAAAAACCAGTTCATATCGAGAACATATTTATGCCATGGCAGCCAATTTTGAACAGCAATAAACAAACACCAACAAATCATAATAATAATAAAAACTAATAATTATATAAATAATATTAAAAAAAACTAAATAATAATGATGTGTAAGAGAAATAGTTTTGCAGAAAAAAATGATATTTATTTTATATACATTTTTATAAAAAATCATTTTGACAAACACAAAAAAAATATAATACAAAAAATGAAAAGAAAAATATGACAAAAAATAACAAAGTAAGACCCCAAGCGCCATATAAAAATGCATTTTAAAAAATAAACTTTAAATATTTTATTTTAAAATTGAATTGCTTAAAAAATCCTCTATATATATATATATATATATATATATGTATGGAGAATATTCCAAATGTGCGTAGCAATTAAATTTCTCCAATTAAAAATATTGAAATTTACATATCGTTGTTAATTTGGCAATTTTAGTTACAGTTCTTAAATATATATAGAAAAAAACTATTTAAAAACTATATTAACACACACATACACATACACTCATACACACACTCATGCATACACATCTCTACAATATAAACAAAAAGAAAAAAATATTTTCTGTGTCTTAAACTTGTATAAAAAATGTCTTCCATTACAAATACTTAAAAAAATTAAAAACAAAATAAAACAAATAAAATTTATAACTAAATACTAACTTATTAACTAATAATATAATATAAAATTATATAAATAAATATATATATATATATATATATATATTATATATATATATTAAGTAAATAAATGACCCATCAGTAAGCATGCGTAAAGAATTTAAATGTTTGGTTCATTTTGATGTCAGCTAAAAGCAGGCAACAAAGAAAACGTAGCAAAAAAAAGGAAAACTAAGAAAAAAACGAATAAGTAAAAGAAAATTTCAAAACAAATAAAACTCTTAATTATAGTATGTAAAAACTAGTTAGGCATGTTTGGGTATAGGGTTATCTGGAAATGTTTGGAATACAACCAATTTGAACGAAGTTAAAGCAGAAAAATAAATAAACGAAAATCCAGTATAATAACAACAACAACAACGCATGCAATGGCATTAGTCAACTCTTAGCAGAATACAGATATATATATAAATATATATTGTAATAATTATTAATATTAAATATACGATTAACGTAACTAATAGAAATCATAAGCTATATCAATTAAGAGCTGTTTGTTAAACGTTGTTTTGCGTTGGGGGTTTTGTACACCTGTGCGAATGCGTAATGTCTGTTTATTAAATTCAATTGAATGCAACTCTGCATATTGTCTGTTTGTGCGTGTGCGTGTGCGTGTGTGTGTGTGTATTTATGTGAGTGTATGGTTGGGTTTATTGACTGATGTTTGTACCGAAGAGCAGCGAGTTAAACATGTTTTAAGATATTATAATTCTTAATTAGAACAAGTACGAGTATACCTGGTAGGTCGCAACGCATTCATATGAAAGCCAAACCATATTAATATATTTATATATACATATGTGTATATATATTTATATATATATAGATTAATCTTTCCTCAACTTTTCACTTTCCCCTAAACTCTGCATTCATATTGATATAATAATAATAAACATAAAAAAAACGAAAAAAAACAAGAAGCGACTTATTCACTGTAAAACTGCATATACAATACTTTCTTCGAATAAACTAATTAAATAAATGAATAAAAAGAATTAATTATTTATATTGTACCTACAATTATAAATTTGTAATTAAACAAAATTCCATATCAAAAAAAATTAAATAAATATAAATTAAAAAATTTTCAAAAACATAACCTTAAAAAATTATTAAAAAAATTGTTGCTCTGCAACATTTTTCTATGTTTCTTTATTTTTTTATAAACTAAATAACAAAAACTGAACTTGTTTTTGTATGTGTAGTCCACAAATTTCTAAAAAGGCAAAATGCATACGAAGAAAACTATGAATGACTAATTACTTATAAAATTATACCGAAAAACTATACACACTCACATAAACACACACTCGAACACACTTCCAAATTCATTGGTCTAAATGGTATATAAAAATAATGGAAAAAAATTATAAGTAACTATTATAAAACATATTAAAGAACTACCATTATTAACTTACGAATTAAATCAAATTTTTGACAATGCGATTTTTGCTTTTTGGAAATCGTGCTTTTTGCTAAAAAAAAAAATACCAAACAAAAAAAAAACGAAAAATTTGAGAAAAATTGAAGAAAAAGAAAACTAACAGTTATATAAAAAAAACAAAAACAATACTTTTTCTCTCTATAAACCCCTATATACAAGCAAACTTTCTATAAGCAAAACATTTATATAAAAAGAAAATACAAAAATAAACTTATATCGTACATTAATGTATATCAGCCAAATCCTTGATCCTTTCAAATCCTTTTCTTTCTCTCTCACACACACTCTCTTTCTTCAGACAGCGAACCACTATATAATGCTACGGATGCTAAAAGCTCAGTTAAAAAATAATATTCATAATTTATATATTTTTAAGCTGCTATTTTCTATTTTTTATTGATTTTTATTTAATGAAATTGCAAAAATTGTCAAAGAAAAATAATATGAAGACCAAAAACCATTGGAACGTACATAAAAATATAAATGTTATTGATTAAATGTCATAAATAAAATACACACAAAGTTATTCAAATATGAAATGATTCTGAAGTCTTAAAAATAAAAGTATATGAATAAATATATAAAAAAAATAAATACAAAAATTCTGTTATTGTTGTCAAAGCATTTGAAAGTAACTTTTAATATGTGAGAGAACTTGTTGTTTCATTAAATTTGTCATTGCATGAAATAAACTTAAAATTTAAACCAAACAGAAACGTATATATATATATATATATATTTATATATATATATATATATAAATGATTGTATATTCCCAAGGATTATTAAATCTTAAAAAAATACAAATTGGAAAGCTTCAAATCCATTGAATCACATCTGTTAAATGAAATGAAAACTTTAAATTAATTTCAATTCACTTAAAGAAAGTCATCGTATTTTTTCATCACTCAAACACACACACCAACACAATACATTCATAATTGCCACCAAAGACACTTACACACACAAATGGAAATAGAAAAAGCTTATATAATTTTGTATGAAACGTCTACAAAGAATTTCAATACAAAACACATTAGAAAAGAAAAATTTAAAAAAAAAAATACCGATTCGAGAAAGCTAATTATTAAGATTAACGTGCATATTTAAATAATTAATTTAATAATTATTATAAAATTGCTCATTACTCTAATTATAAACATTAAATAAATTATTACACGTAAATGGTAATACTTAATAATAATAAAAATAAAACCAACCATAAGATTAAATACAACACAGAAACAGGTCGAGTACTTATAAAAATATAAATACATAATATGTATAAAAAGAAGAATATTGAAAAGAAAAACAAAAAAAAAACAGATTAAAAAATGGCAAAAAAAAGAAAATAATTAAAACAGGAAGTGATGATTAAGAATAAAATGAAAAGTATTACATATAATTTAATTGTGTTTTATTTAAATATATAACATTTTTATCAATTTAATAATCAAGCTTGTCTTAAATAGGTAACAGGTATAAAAAGGTTGCAGTATAGAATTATAGTTGTACAGGGAGACAATAAAGCAAATAACAAAGAAAATTAAAAATGTCTTCTCACCACTTAATAACTGTATTTGTAATAAATTGTATTTTGTAATGGCTGCCATTTAAACGGCACCCTAAGAGTATGCTACACTTTTTTTATGTGCTGCGTTATAAACTTTAGTCCTCTGAGTACTTTACAATTTTAATTGTAGAATAAGAAATTTATTTTATTTATTTTTGTAATTAATGGGATATGCTTTTACTGGGAAATTTGAATGCTTAGTGTAAATAGTGAACACTAATACTTTATAAATCAATGCACATATATGATAATAATATGTAATAATTCCTGCTTATCCATTAAAGAGCTATATTAATTGGTAGGATGTTTACAATATATTTAATATATAAACTATACCAAAATTAAAATTCAATAGAAATCTTGATCTAGGATGTTTACAATATATTTAATATATAAACTATACCAAAATTAAAATTCAATAGAAATCTTGATTAGTTAAAAAATATATTATTATGTCCAGATTAAACTATCAGGAACGTGAGACAACATAATATTAATTGTGACCATGGCGCCAGTTAAGATAATCATTAATAACAACTTATTGGAATATAGCTCCCTGTTGGTTTATAGTGACTATTATTTCTATTTTTAAAATCCAAAACAGAAGAAAACAAGGCACTTCATCATTTACGATTTTAAACGATAATTTGTTCTAGTATCAAAAGTACTAAACTTTAATATTCTAACTACTTACTATAACTATTTTAAATATATATATATGTATATATGAAGGTGTTCCATTTGGAAAATCACGCCATTATGTATTGCTTTTATGAAGGTTATTCTAACCGATGCCTAAAGATTATCTCATATCTAGCCTATAGAACTGCCAATAGTAATCTAAGTATAAGCCAAAAAATAATACCACCTAGGGGCAGTTAAGAGCGTTGATTGAACTACAAGAGTGCATATATTTATATAAACAGTAAATACTTATACGCAGCTAAGCTCGACACGCACTTCTTATCGCTTGATCCACTTTGAACATGAACTTGTACTGTTTAATAGCTACTGATAAGAGAAAATAAGTAGAGAGTGGTTAAGACCTAACAGCTGCCAGCTGCTACCGGATGAAATCATACAAATCGAAAACCCCACGAAGGCCCCCAGTCAATAAAATAAATAAATCTTATAGAAGGAAAGGTTCGAGACAGAAAAAATTTTCGGTTAAAATAGTTTTGTCTGGTCTAAAGTAAACATAAAAAATGTGTAGCCCAATTTATACAATTACTATATTGTTTATATACACTAAATAAATAAATGGCACGTGTATACAATCAGCTTTTATACTTAAACTTAACCATTAGATTAGTTTTTTTAATTTTAATTATTGGCTGCAAGTGTTCTGTCTTGAGTACTGTGCCAATTTTTTAATCATTGGCCAATTTGTTATGCCTAGTCGTATCTTGGACTTTAAAATATAAGTATTTGATAATTTCAACGGTCTTTATGTCGACGTTTATGATGAATCACATTTAAAGGTACCTAATAAAAAGCATATACATTTTAGTATTAAAACAATCTAAGTTAGCTAGTGTACTACGTAGATCTTATCGCTAACTTTTCCTTAACATAAAAAAAATCAATAACAAATGAAAACATTTGGTTATTCCAAAGGGCAATACAACGTAATTGATTTGATTATCATTGGATTTTGGGCTGTGCCCAGCCAAGTACTTATGTAAAGTAAAGTAATCAGATTTACTTGCTATAAATTTCCGGTGAACATATCAGGGCAAGGGTTATTTCAATGATTGTAAATAGTTTCTTTGAACCCTTTTCAAGTAGTGTGTAAAACCTTTAGACCTGATTTTATTCTGATTAGCAAGCAAAGTAGTTTTGATTATTTACAAGGATATAGTCCCACTATAGCAGCAATTTTGGCAGAAATAGTAAATCTGTCTGCCTTGATTTATATTTCAAAAGGGTAATAAAAATAAAGTAATTTTTGCTACTTATCATTGTCATCATAAACTTTAAACGATTAAGCTTTTATTTGTTAAGTGTTTGCGTTTTTTTTTTTTTGGGCTTAAGCAAGTTGGTTATTTGTATAAGGAATTAGTATGGTAATAATATAACCTATTTTAAGCACAAAGTTATCAGATATACTAACAAATTAGCACTTACTAGACACAATATAGAAATCTAATAATTCACAGAGCATGTGAAGACCTTTAAATAAAAATATAAATATAGAGATTTTGTTGAAAATATGACTCGATTGCTTGTATCTGTTCCGGTATATAAAAAGTAATAAAACTTTTATAAGTATTTAATAAATAAAGATTTGTAAATTATGGAAAAGCATTGACAGATCAGAGCACGAGCTGCATGCGTGTCTTCAAGTTCAGTTTAGTTAACGTATCTTCAGCTGCAACATTGTTAAGCAAATCAAATTGAAATTGAAATAGAAACAAAATAGAAATAGAGATTCAAATTGTATAAAATTAAGCGCAGAAGTTTTGTTTTATTCTCTTTTTTTTTTGGGTTTTCTTTTTGTCACTACGAATATATTTGAAATGGTTCACACGTCTGGCGCATGACTCGTAAATGGACTTTGATATAGCGTAGGCCAAAAAGAAAATGTATATTTATATAAATGTATATATTTATGTAGCATACATATGTATATATGTAATATGTATGCATATATACATGTCAATTAAAATAAAATTAACACAATTCATAGAGCCGTCAAGTCGAGCACACACACACACGCACACATATAAACACACACACGAAGTCGATCGTCTCACAGGCGTCTGGCAATGCATCAACGACAGGGGGTTACAGTGTGCAAAGTCCAAAAGTCGTTTGCTTATAGAGCATTCTCAATATCGTTAACTGCGTCACATACATACACACAAAAATGCACATATTAACACACAACTCTAATAATCAATACACATTTAATAACGGAATCTACTTTCGATTTCAATGATCGACAATATATATATATTTCAAAGCAACGTGGAATACTTTTCGGTGCAATCTCTCAGACAATTTCTTCTATTTCGCTTGTTTTGTTAATTCAAATATACAATTTCAACTTTTAAATCATGCTACACATGCTTAATCTTAGATGGAATTCACGCCTAGACCACATGGCACCTCTTCCATAGACACGAAAAGGTGATTCAGTTTAAAATGTAGACAACAATTTTGTATGTCATCTTGTGTAAATCTTGGCCATGATCCATCATCCGAAAAATTTATTGGAGCGGTATAAAAATATGCACGATACGTGCTAATTACTGGCTAGGTTTACTTATTACTCTACATTTTAAAAGGTATATAACTTACGTATAATAATATATATATATAATAATATCCTTATAGCTTTGCTGGCTCTATTTTGTGTAAGCTATAACTCAATATTTTCAGTAATATCAGCTTAGACCCAAGAAATCTGATACTATTATTTTTTTGAATATGAATAGAAAAGTTAAAAAACAAATCGAATTTCCTATAATAGTAATTATACACCTTAAATAACAGCTAATTCCTTTTATAGATTAGTTGATTATGCTGAAGAACAACTGAAAAGACTTCTTTTAAATGACTTATATTTAATTTAAATATCTTTATAAATATTTTTGAACTATATTTAAATAAATAATAATTTTCTTCAGACTCTTTCTTAAGAAAAATGAATGCGAACCTTAATTTTAATTATTAAATTATCGTTGATAGGTTGTAGATATTTTTTTTATTTTTGTTTTTTTGGTATGACCACTTGTTTTGTTTTAATTAATGTTTTTCTATTTTTTCTACATTTATTATTATTATTATTTTTTATTTTTTTGGTTTTTGATTACATTTTTGTTATTATTCTTTTTTAATTTCTTTGTTTTCGTGTCGCTTATTAATTCGAAAGTTGGGGGCGTTATCAATGGTTATCAATATTCGTCTGGGTACTTTCCGGTTGCCAACAAGGAATCTTTTATATAATAATAAATTCATAATGCTCAATCTCTTACTTTGAAAAATAGTTAAAGGGAATACAAATTTAATTTCCATGTTGATAATAAAAATCAAATCAAGAAAATTCTACCGATCTAATGAGCTATGGATTAAATCAAATTTAGCTACGTTAACAAAAAATAAAAAATCAATTAAATTTTCTATAGCAATAACAGGAGTTGTCGATAGAATCTCTAACAGCTTAAACTATTTTTTAGTTTCTAAAAATACCTCAATAGATATGACATAGGGCACCTTGACAAGCTCTAAATGCTAGAACTTGTTATGGTTACCTACCGTACCTATCCGTATTAGTCTAAATGTACACCAGACATGCTTAATAAACGTGAAAATTCAATAAAACTAAAAAATAAAAACAAAGAAATAACAAAAAACAAAAAATGCTAATCAAATAATAAACTATATAAAGCAAAAATTGTAAAAAAGAAACCGCATGTTAGAATCGTAAATATTAACATAAATATGCCTTGCCATCAAATCCTGAATATATAAGGCAATAAAACGATTATAATTTGTAAATAACCAATAAGAGAGTCAACTAATCTATTGGCAGGGGAAGCTCATGAAAAATGGTCAAAAATCAAACACTTGACGACGAAAGCGAAGTCTCAAACGATCTTTGGACTCGCTCAATGGGGCATACACACGCGTAACGGTCATAATTGTGGGGGACGTCGCAACGTCAGTGTTAGGTGGTTGGGTGTCGGGTATTGGGTAGGCTGGGTCGTGTTGACAGCTCACGTTTTGTATGAGTTCGATTGCAGCGATTGCTCTCGTCATACATACATGTTTGATTTCAGGAGACGTTTGAGCGTGTGCCAGGGCATGAATTGCAACCGGATTTAGCTTCGGACTGACAACAGTCTGCTGAAAACAGATCAAAACGTCGTTGGGGGAAAGTCAAGCATCGGTAATTAGTTGGCGAATTGTTATCAGATCCAAAATAAATGCTCTCTCTCTCTCTCTCTCTCTCACACTTTCTCGCTCTCTACCTTTATCGCTATTTGTATTGCTTAATCAGCCATTTAAAATTGCGCATCATTTAATATGCCTAAATACTAATGTTTCATGTTGTACATTGATATCGCTGTTATCAAACCAATACCAAAACAGTACTCAATCTCTCTCTCTCTCTCTCTCTCTCTCTCACTTACCTACACAGACTGCCCCAGTCCAGCCCCAAATACAGACACAACCCAATACCAAATCTACAGCCCAACAGCAGTCTTTGCGGTCGCTGTCTGCCCAGCATCGAATTAATCACACGCAGACGTTCTGACTGCTCGCATCGAATCGAGAAGGTGCTCTAAAATCAAGTATTACATATAAAACAAGTGTTAAATATTAAAAAAAAATTAAAAAATAAATAAAGACAAATATGTGATAAGACCTTGACTTAAATTTTCAAGATTAATCTATCTATTTAGTTATATTAAAAAAAAAGAAATCAATAAATAATATAAAATTCTAATTAATAAATAAAAACCGATTGTCATTTCAAAGTTTAAAAAGTTCATTTGGTGAAATAACTTATTATCAATAATGATTGTGAAAATGATTTGCAAAAATGCAGACAAATAAATAGACAATATGGACTTCAAAAAATTATATTACATAAATAGCATAACAACTTTAAAGAATGAACTTTTTTAAAATATGATTATCAAGGTAAGTCCCTTACAAATAAAAAGAATAATAGTTACTCAGCAGTTTCTATAAAGGATAAGCAAAAACCAGTTATTTTTTGTTTTGCTCAAAGCAATTAACACTAGACACACCTTTAGATCATCTTCATAAATATAGCAGTTACTTGCTAATTAGTTAGGCGCATGCCTTAACGATTGGATATTGTTATTATATTATATTTAATGCATTAATTAAAATATAACTTAAATGTATTTTAATATAAGCCAAAAATACATTTTATGTAACAAATTATGGTGAAATCGATATTATTTTATAATTAAAAATTATTGTACATAATCAAACTCTATCAATTGATTAGATAGTTAATATATGATTGATAGATTGATTGATCGATGAGTGTGCAATTGCTACAATGCGTCGCCATCTTGAGTATCAACCCTATTTGGCAACATAACCTCAAACAACCTTCTATAATAATTGTGTTTAATACAGTTAAGACTTATATAAATAATGAACAATTTGAATTTAATTTAGAATAAATACCATTATAATACTGCAATAATTTTGCCAAATTTCTGACAGCTAAATCTTGAAATTTGGCAACAGACAATAGAAAAAAATAATGTACAAAATGTAGCTTGCTGTCGTGTGGCGTAAAGAAACAGTGAACTCATATTAAATGTACAAGTATTAAGTGGGCTTTACTGCCTATAACCCAGCAAATCGGAGCAATCATCATGTGCGATTCCAAAGTTCATACTGGGGCATGCTCCAATACGCTGATCACAGCGCATCATAAGCAGAAAAAGAGAAGCAAAAAAGTAGAGCGAGAGAAAGAGAAAATGAGCGAGAAATCGAGGTCCAAAAACAAAAAAAAAATAAAAATAAAAATAAAACAAATAATACAAACAAATATAAAAAATATAAAAAAAATAGACAGAAATTAAAAAGTAAAAGGAACAATTCTGTAGTACGTTCAACTGCAACACTCTGTGCTGCAGTTCTGACAATCGCTGGCTTTGCTTTTTATAATACTCAGTACGGCGCGTAGTTGCATTGAGCGCAGCGCATGGAAAACCCCCAGAAGCTTGCATTGCCAATCTTTATTTGTACTTTGCACCCAGTGTGAAACTCTCACAGCACAAGTTTACGTCTCCAGTTGGCAACGAACTTCGTCTGTTTGTTCTTTATCTTTCTCTCTTTCCACATGCGTGTCTGTTTGACTGGAGCTGCATCACGCTCTACATGCGTGTTTAGTGACGTAGTCAACGTGTTTGATTGACTGCGCTGCTCTGCTCTGCGCTGTGCTGCAGAACTGTATGCTGCTCCATTTAAGACGAGCTGCTTACAAACTTCTTCTGCTTGCAGTCAGCGTTCCCCTTGCACTTAATATTCTCTCACTAAATTCGCACGCTTATGATTGGCTGTATCTTCATGTGTTTTATTGATCTCTGATTCTGTTACTGATAATTACCAATCATCAACTATTTTAATAGCAATATGTGCAAAATGCATAACAGAAATGTGACTGCTATTACGTTAAAAATGTGCCGTTCGTCACGTGTCTCCAACAAGCATATCAATGAGCTAATCGACGTCATTTTAAACTATAGAAAAACGCATAAAATCGTTACAATTTGCGTGAATGCAGTTCCCGTAGTTGATAGTAACAGTATTAGTTGATAATAATAGTAAGCATTCGATGCAAATATATCTTTAAATAGTTCATAGGAAAGTGTAAAGTTGAGTAAAATCTCTATTTTCACGCATATAATTTTTATATCCTTAACTAAAATTATCACACTATAGAAGCCTTCATTTTGTTAGTGATAATTAAAGTCATTTTGAGAATTTTATTTTACAATAGTATAAAGAAATAAATAAAAACAAAAACTAAATTTTCACACCTTTTGACTTAGTCTGATGTAATTTATTTTGTATAAAAATCAACTGTATTTATTTTACAATTACAAGCACTTTCTTTAATTTGAAATTGTAACAATATCAATATGTTGAAAACGGATCATAAGACTAGCGCCTGTTGCTATTTCCGTTAAATTAATATCAGCATAATCGTATCAATAAGCACCGCAATGCAATCGACTCTCAGTTACTCTGTTTTAGCTACGTTTACTGCCAGAGTTCATTGTTTTATATTAGCATTATTAGTATTATAAATTCTAATTATGTTTTTAGTATTTTTAGGTATTTTTAGGCCTAATATTTATAATCAAATTTGTTTTGCTGTGAAGTGAAAAATCTTAAGTTCCTTACGATTAGTTTGATTAATTGCCTTTTTAATGGATATGGCTATATGGCTCATATAACAATTTGATATTCATTGGTGTTATAATTACCTTCATAAATTATACCCCATATAACTAGTGAACGGTACTTGAATTACCTGCACTACAATATTCAAATGGAATTTGTGTATATGTGTGTGTATTATTATGTTTAATGTAGAGCTCATAAAATCATTTAATATTAAGAACCTAGGTTATCAGCCGCTTGTTTCGTTTTTTATTGGTTGACACACAAGTTGATCGATGATCTTATCGTATAGAAAAACTAAAAAGAATTGTGGAAATTCGAGTGGCGCCTATTTGATACTTGAGGGCGTGTACTTGCAGGTGCAAAACTCAAAGTAATTACACAAAAAATTTAAGTAGCGTACGAAAAACTACGAAAATTGTATGCAAATTTTATTTTATGCGCTGTTGGCACCAGTAAAGACGAAGCTAAAGACAAAGCGAACGGCGAAGTCGACGCCGACGTCGTCTTCTTTAGCTGATGCAATGTGACTGAGAATTTGCATATGATTTGTCTTGTCTTCAGCGTCCAAAGCTAACCTTTTGGATAGAGGGGTGCATGTCTGCGTCTGTGCGGGGTGGCATTGTGTATAAACGAACGAACAGTGTTCGTTTCAAATGTGTTCGCATACACTTCGTTTACCGGCTAACGGGGCACATACGCTCGTGCCGATACTCGTATTTTTAATCATACTCATACTGATACTCATACTCATACTTATTCCTCTATTCTCTCACTCACTCTCGCTCTCTACATATCTGATATGGCTCTCCTAACACTTACCGATCAATCAATTGGTACGATCAAATCTGCCATACATAAATTGTTCCACTAACCAGGCAAATGCCGCATTCATTCACAACTCTTTGCGCTGTCACATAGACCACAAGTGAACTAATAAAATAATAATTAATAACGTATATTATATATACCAAAAATATACCAAAATACTAAAAGTAATAAAAAAAATAATAGAAAAAAAAACTTGCTTTACCTTGCATCGTTGTGTGCAGTTTTTGTTTCGCGTTTTCGTGTCCGGGTTCGCTTATTGACCCCAGCTCCGGTTCTGGTACGCGCCAAGTCATCAAATTTAAATTATAGACTACTACGGTATGTGTGGTCTCTCCTCTCTATATAATTTGATGCCCTACAAGGCATCGTGATGTTAGAAAATAGTAAACCCTAGGCGTATACTTGATATACATAATTGCATGAGCTTTGAATTTCAATTAAGTGCCCTCGACACTGATTGACTGGTGCAACATTTGTTTGTTGTTTGGTGCGCAATATTTCTAAGCTTTAGTGATAATGTCAATTAAATATTATTATTAATAAACTGCGGCTTAATTGCAATGTTTAATATTACAAATATTTAATTTAAATATAAACATTTTCACATTGCACTTTGCCGCGTGACCAATTTAAAAAACGTTTTTTTTGCCATGACGATTTATATAATACACTTCAAGTTGTAATAGAGATGATACTTAGAAAACTAAACTATAGCTTATTGAAAAGGATATAGATTTAACGATTTAATATTTAAAACTAAACATTATTCATAATGCATTTAAAATCAAGGGAATTTATCTCTATTCATATGTGTCCTATATTATCAATGCAATTTTAAAAATGGCGTAAAAGTGCCTACGTGACTTGAGTTTGCTCTGAATTTTTTACTTGAAGCTCAGCTTAGTTGAGTTAATTATTAAATTTTAATTTTAACAATCGTTGAGGTTTTTTATTCTAATTATAATTTACTTTTCTTTTTATTTACAGCTGAGAACGTGCTATTAAAATAAAACAATAATAAAGTTAATTATAATTAGAATAAAAAACCTCAACGATTGTTAAAATTAAAATTTAATAATTAACTCAACTAAGCTGAGCTTCAAGTAAAAAATTCAGAGCAAACTCAAGTCACGTAGGCACTTTTACGCCATTTTTAAAATTGCATTGATAATATAGGACACATATGAATAGAGATAAATTCCCTTGATTTTAAATGCATTATGAATAATGTTTAGTTTTAAATATTAAATCGTTAAATCTATATCCTTTTCAATAAGCTATAGTTTAGTTTTCTAAGTATCATCTCTATTACAACTTGAAGTGTATTATATAAATCGTCATGGCAAAAAAAACGTTTTTTAAATTGGTCACGCGGCAAAGTGCAATGTGAAAATGTTTATATTTAAATTAAATATTTGTAATATTAAACATTGCAATTAAGCCGCAGTTTATTAATAATAATATTTAATTGACATTATCACTAAAGCTTAGAAATATTGGAATTTCCACAATTCTTTTTAGTTTTTCTATACGATAAGATCATCGATCAACTTGTGTGTCAACCAATAAAAAACGAAACAAGCGGCTGATAACCTAGGTTCTTAATATTAAATGATTTTATGAGCTCTACATTAAACATAATAATACACACACATATACACAAATTCCATTTGAATATTGTAGTGCAGGTAATTCAAGTACCGTTCACTAGTTATATGGGGTATAATTTATGAAGGTAATTATAACACCAATGAATATCAAATTGTTATATGAGCCATATAGCCATATCCATTAAAAAGGCAATTAATCAAACTAATCGTAAGGAACTTAAGATTTTTCACTTCACAGCAAAACAAATTTGATTATAAATATTAGGCCTAAAAATACCTAAAAATACTAAAAACATAATTAGAATTTATAATACTAATAATGCTAATATAAAACAATGAACTCTGGCAGTAAACGTAGCTAAAACAGAGTAACTGAGAGTCGATTGCATTGCGGTGCTTATTGATACGATTATGCTGATATTAATTTAACGGAAATAGCAACAGGCGCTAGTCTTATGATCCGTTTTCAACATATTGATATTGTTACAATTTCAAATTAAAGAAAGTGCTTGTAATTGTAAAATAAATACAGTTGATTTTTATACAAAATAAATTACATCAGACTAAGTCAAAAGGTGTGAAAATTTAGTTTTTGTTTTTATTTATTTCTTTATACTATTGTAAAATAAAATTCTCAAAATGACTTTAATTATCACTAACAAAATGAAGGCTTCATATAGTTAGTGATAATTTTAGTTAAGGATATAAAAATTATATGCGTGAAAATAGAGATTTTACTCAACTTTACACTTTCCTATGAACTATTTAAAGATATATTTGCATCGAATGCTTACTATTATTATCAACTAATACTGTTACTATCAACTACGGGAACTGCATTCACGCAAATTGTAACGATTTTATGCGTTTTTCTATAGTTTAAAATGACGTCGATTAGCTCATTGATATGCTTGTTGGAGACACGTGACGAACGGCACATTTTTAACGTAATAGCAGTCACATTTCTGTTATGCATTTTGCACATATTGCTATTAAAATAGTTGATGATT
This sequence comes from Zygothrica quintamaculata, assembly GCA_037044455.1. Taxonomy (NCBI): domain Eukaryota; kingdom Metazoa; phylum Arthropoda; class Insecta; order Diptera; family Drosophilidae; genus Zygothrica; species Zygothrica quintamaculata. The sequence goes on from JBAMBS010001743.1 coordinate 59,797, forward strand.
GGTAATTATCAGTAACAGAATCAGAGATCAATAAAACACATGAAGATACAGCCAATCATAAGCGTGCGAATTTAGTGAGAGAATATTAAGTGCAAGGGGAACGCTGACTGCAAGCAGAAGAAGTTTGTAAGCAGCTCGTCTTAAATGGAGCAGCATACAGTTCTGCAGCACAGCGCAGAGCAGAGCAGCGCAGTCAATCAAACACGTTGACTACGTCACTAAACACGCATGTAGAGCGTGATGCAGCTCCAGTCAAACAGACACGCATGTGGAAAGAGAGAAAGATAAAGAACAAACAGACGAAGTTCGTTGCCAACTGGAGACGTAAACTTGTGCTGTGAGAGTTTCACACTGGGTGCAAAGTACAAATAAAGATTGGCAATGCAAGCTTCTGGGGGTTTTCCATGCGCTGCGCTCAATGCAACTACGCGCCGTACTGAGTATTATAAAAAGCAAAGCCAGCGATTGTCAGAACTGCAGCACAGAGTGTTGCAGTTGAACGTACTACAGAATTGTTCCTTTTACTTTTTAATTTCTGTCTATTTTTTTTATATTTTTTATATTTGTTTGTATTATTTGTTTTATTTTTATTTTTATTTTTTTTTTGTTTTTGGACCTCGATTTCTCGCTCATTTTCTCTTTCTCTCGCTCTACTTTTTTGCTTCTCTTTTTCTGCTTATGATGCGCTGTGATCAGCGTATTGGAGCATGCCCCAGTATGAACTTTGGAATCGCACATGATGATTGCTCCGATTTGCTGGGTTATAGGCAGTAAAGCCCACTTAATACTTGTACATTTAATATGAGTTCACTGTTTCTTTACGCCACACGACAGCAAGCTACATTTTGTACATTATTTTTTTCTATTGTCTGTTGCCAAATTTCAAGATTTAGCTGTCAGAAATTTGGCAAAATTATTGCAGTATTATAATGGTATTTATTCTAAATTAAATTCAAATTGTTCATTATTTATATAAGTCTTAACTGTATTAAACACAATTATTA